>VWZP01007233.1:47447-75994 GCA_013396995.1 Dicaeum eximium
GTGCAACAAAGAAGGTAAAGGCTAGACATGATTTCAGCTGGAGAAGGGGCTGCTGCCACTACTTACCTAACAAAAGGGGCTTGAACATCCCAGGGTAGATCTATGGTAAGAGACATAACAAGGAGGCTGTGGACCAGGCCCACAGTCCACATTCCCAATTGTGATTTATGCATGTATTTTTCAAAAGTTCACATTCATATATATCTTTAAGTACTAAATATATTTCCATAATACATATGTTGCACACTGTAAACCCCCCACACAATCACGGAGAAAGCACTCTGGAAATAAACAGCTTTAAATTTTCAAAACTGGGGCTGCTGCCTGAAGCACACTTTGTTGTCAGCAAATTTATCCAAATCCAGCACCTTTGACACTGCAAATCTTTGATTGTACAGATGCAAGGATTACTTGAGCTCTCTGAATGTGAGTCTTCTTCAAACATTGACTCTGGCTTCAAGTGTTTGAATCTACACCAGTTTTCTACCAAAAATCTGTTCAGACTTGCAGGAAAATAAGGTAGGTAAAGATATTTGTCTCTAAACTTTCTTATTCGTAGTCACAGTGAAATGGGTAGTGCCCACAGACACTACAGAAGCTTCCCCTGTGGATTTCCACTACTTGTACTTAAACAAGATGGCTTTTAGGAGAGTTTGAGTGAAATTTGAGTGAACCAAACCTCTTTATTCATTATTTTCAATTGAATTTTCAGTAAATTTTTACTTGTTTGTTTGTTTTAATCCTTCTAAAAATGCTGATCTTTGAAAGAAAGTTCAATTTTCTCATTTTGGAGTTTTTTTAATAAGAAATGGTGTCAGTATATTTAGATGTAAACCTTTTTCACCTACGTTGGACAGTGCAAAGTAAATGCAAAAATGAACCAGTGGGAAGATTTAACACCACATTTTCTCAGCACCTCCCATTCCCTGTGTCTGCTGGCTGGGATATTTGTGTAATCCATTTGTGAAACAAGGTTTTTTGGGCTTTGAAGTGTGAAGGCTTAAAAACTTTGAAGATACTGAACAAGAAGTAACAAAGTCCATTTGCTATGAGGTAATAGACAAGATTAATACTTTGCATGACCAAAGTGACTCAATAAAACCAATTGTTTGCTTTTTCTACTGTCATTCACACCTCACATGACTCCACTACGTTTTACACAGCTAAAAGTGAAGCTTAAAGATTATTCATCAGTCAGATTCTCTTGGCTAGCATTTCCAAAATCAAAGGATGTCGTTCTGATATTAGAATGTTACGATGATTAGTTTTGGTTTTAAAAATAAATTTCAGACCATGTGTCAAAATATGAGAGGATAAACATGAGTAAAAATCTCTAAAAAATTACTCTCTATAATCAATAAGCCATATGTAAAGTTAGAAACTTCATGCCAATTCCAGAAAGCAACATGAAAATAATTTCAAAGGAAAATTCATTGTTTTAGCATACACACCTTAAAATTTCTAGTATTTTTGTTTTCTTTACCAATAATTTTCACATTATATATTGCAATATCAAGAGTTCATAAAAAATCAAATTCTATGTAAAAAACTGTTTTCAGCAATTACATTTTTTAAAATTTAATTTAAATACTCCAGATTCTCCTCCTGAAAGGTTTTCAGTCACAGTTTTTTTGAGGTCTTGATTTCCACTTGCACACCAAAGACTTATTCAAGAGGATATTTTCCATTCAGTACTACTTACAGTTAACATTGCAAAACTCAACACGGACTCTAGGATTTAGCAGACCAAAAGCCTTCCAACAATACAGTGTATGCACACTCAGTTATTTTGTGTTTCCAGGAGTAGGTACCAAAGGATTGTACCTCTACACTTTACAGCAGAACAAAATAAGAGGCTCCCACACATACCTCTGAGGAGAGGGAAGATAATGTAGCTGCACAAGCACAGAGCTTGAATTTTAGGTTTACTTACAGTTTTCTAAGGTTCTTTTAAAAATTGAACTCCATAGTATCTTACTTGGCATTGTGTGTTACACAAATGTCATAAAATACTTAATTTGGTGTTGTACACAAAGCACTATCTTGAGGAACAGGCAGGTTAAGAAGAATCCCTCATTTCCCAGAAAATAAGCATTATTGCTATTATCAATCTTGCCTAGAAGTGGGATCTAGTCCTTTTTATGCTCAGTCCAGATAAAGAGGCACAGCTTTATATTTGTTTTAGCTGAAAGGCTGACATCCACTATAAATTTTTTTTATGTAGCACATTCAATTTAAAATACATTTTCCAGTGTGCAATAAATAATTCAAAATTAAATAAAAAAGAGAGCAAAGTATGTATCTGACTCCTGTCTAGTTGCATGGTACATTTTTGGAAGAATGAAGTTGAAGGTCTTCATCCCTCATCCAAGAATTGTATATGTATTTTCTCCAGTATTACACATCATACAATCACAATCTGAGAACATGTACTTATAATTCATCCCAGATTTGTTAAATATGATTGTTTCTGTATGTTTAAATGAAACGCTTAACAACAAGTAACTCATCCAAAGCACGGTCCTTATTCAGGTCCCCTCTGAAAGGCTAATGACATGGCAAAGGTCCCACTGAAAACAGAAGAAGAAGAAAAAGAAACAATAGATAGGCATGGTTTTAGTAACATGGGCAGACCTCAGACATACGGTGCTTACCACCTCTTTTGAGAAATTGTAGCTGTCTGGCACAACCGTATCCTCTTCTTCCTCAGGAAGGCTCTTTTGATAAGTATTTAGAGATGCAGTACAAGTTACAAAAATTAGCTTCTCCTCTGCCCCCTGGCCTGACCAAGAACAGCCACCAGATTGCTCACAAGCACTCTCTAACCTGTTTATTTGAGATAGCAGATGACTTAGACTTCAACTCATCTTTTCTAATGAACCAGCAGTGGCACAACATTTGCCTATCAAATGACATCAGCCCTGTAAGTAATTGTCTTCTCCAGTGGTGTATCTATCCCTTCACCAGCTATGTTACGCAAAAACCAAACCATGCTTTTAACACCTGTATCACTTCAGCAAGTGAAATTAGCTGAAACTCAGTGGTGGTTTAGTTCTTCCTTCCAACCCTGTACATATCTGACTCCCCAAGCCAGCTCTGGGTAAAAGTCACTGTATACTCAGACAAGTTCCTTATATCATAAATATTAGATATGAAGCTGACCTATTATGATAACAGAGAGGAGGACTTAAAAAGCAGCCAAATGGTCAAAGGCAGTTTAAAAAAAGAAGCCAGAGAAAATTTAGACTTCTGGCTGTATGTTATCAGTGAAACCACTTTGGGACTCATGATGCCTTTAGCTGAATCAATGAAGCTGATCCTCTGTCTCAGTGGAATAAATGTAAGCCTGGAAACCCTCAGCTGTATTTTCAGTCAATGACATTTCATTTCATATTGGTCAATATTTAACCTTTAATGATTTTCTGACTAGACTTGTGCTTGCTGAGTCACTGCTTTGGATAAATGCTGAAGAAACCTCTAGCAGAAACAGTATAATGCCACTGAGACAATCTTTGCCCTTTGGTTTCCTGTAACCCTCCCCCTCCCAGACCTCTGATTCTCTGTTGTGTTTGTGACTTGTAGCCCAGCAATAGTCAAGTCTCCATTTACTTCATGCATATGCACTAAATTAAGCCATTTCCCTCCTACCCATATGGTGGTCTGATATGCACAGATGTTATTACAGTGTTCTGTGCCACATAAAATCCCAGCTGTAATATTAAAAAAAAAAAAGCAAAAACCAAACCAACCAAACAAAAAAACCCCCAAAGATAAAAACCTCTTTTACTCCTCTTTCAAAATGGCAAAACAATAGAAAATAAGCCTGTACGGAACTGAATAAACATAAACAGACCCATGCAACATCTGACATCAACACAGATAAGGGAGAGAATGTGGAAGTCAAAAGAAAATAAAGATTAGTATTAAATTATTTCACACAAAGACAATAATTAATTAAAAAGTGCTAATCTTTATAAAATAGCAGATGACAAAATAATTTTGACAGTCGTCTAAAACACAAGCAAGCTCTTATTTGCGAAGGTTTATCAAAATTCTGGGCTGCAGTATTTTTTAAACTGGATTGAAGGACTGTAAATTTCAGGAACTCTGTGTTCTATAGGGAAAAGTAACTAATTGTGAAAAATATTTTTTGTAAATTCTTTCAGTATTTTGCAACTAATGGGTTCCTTCCCTTTTTTGATCAAACATCCATGCTTCCAGAACATTCACAACAAGTCTAAAATCATAGCTCCTAAACCTTACTTCATCTCAGAGGAAGTTATTTTTCTCTTCAATACTGATTTTAATTTTGCTACATTGATACTTTAATCAAATCTTACAAATCACTGTGTATAGTTCCTGATAGCCTAAAGAATCATGCATCACCCATGCTAGATTCTCAAAAATTACTCTTGTCATCCACACAATTTGGTGCTTTAGTGACAGTAGTGCCAGTAGTTCATTTAGCCTTTTTGTTTGTTTTGTTTTGTTGGGTTTTTTTTTCTTTCTTTGACTGTTTGTTGTTTTCTGTTTTCTTTAGAGAGCTAAAATTAAAAGTGTTCTTTGCTTCGTAATTGAAATTGTAATTATTGTCTGATTACAACTTCAAGTGGTATGTGGCTGCTGGACATCAAGTTGATACAAGCAAAGTACCTACACCTAAGATGTGCATGTGCAGACTCTTGGGGTTCTTTTTCAGCAACTTATGCAATAGCAGGTTTTACAGACCAGCACAAATACACTCAAAGCTGGATGACTCTCTGTTATGAATGAGTGTTTTAAGGTCGCTCCAAGAATCACTGGCATAGCAATCATCAAAAGCAGGTTTAATACAAAAGTGAAAGCATTACAAAGATCACTGGCAAGGCTCAACCAGATAGAGAAAAATCAGACTAAAATCTAAGATCAACCAACCTAAACCTAAAATCACCACAAAAATTATCTATGTGGAAGCTGCAGTGGCGCCAGGAGGGTGAATAAATGGTAAGTATAGGAAAGGGAAAGGATAAAAAGAAATAAGGGACACCACCTGTTCAGTCAAAAGGTGGAAACCCCTCCTCTCCACCAAACATAGCGCCAGACTTAATCAACAGTTTAGGCCTAAATGTTTAACAGCACTCAAGCTTTACAGCACTGAATCAATAGCTTAAGTTAAATAACTTAACAATAGATTCTATGGAATTTCCTGTAAGCACAAGAGTAACTCATTTATAGGCCTGACCTTCTTATGAATATAATGTACCTAAGAATCTCAGAGAGCAGCACTCACAGCATGTTTCCTACAGCACACTCCCACTTGCACACACACAGACCTAAAGAGCACATACAAGGTATATGCCTGTGAAAAATTCCCCTTAGGCTAAGTGGAAGGCTCACGTTGGATGGCTGTGCACCTTCTCAGTGGGCAAAGGGTTGAGCCTTGGTGAGTGTGGGGATATCAGCCACCGTGTCCCAGGAGAGCTCAGAGTTCCACTCTAGGACCACTGCTTACAGGGTCACATGGCTTTAACCATAAAAGTTAAAGGTGGGCCATTTTCCACCCTGCTGCAATGCAGGTCAGAAACTTTCTCTGAATGATTGCTAACAAAAATATTTTTCCACTAGTCTTGTTATTCAGGAAAGGAAACTGAGTTTCCAAGGCTTTTGGTTAAAACCCAGGAGCTTGTTAGACAGCATAAATTCCTGTGGGCAGGCAGTGTTTCTGATAAGCTCAAGAGAAGCTGACCCCAGGTGCTGTTTATCAGGGTCGAGGCCAAAGGAGCACTTCTGGGATGACAATGCTGCCCAGGGGTGGGAAAGGGAGGATTCACCCCAACACCCACTTATGCTACAGTCCCAGAAAAGTGGGTGGAGATGCCTCTAATTGTGCATGCACCTGTGTGTGAGACAAGGAACTCTTTGGGATTTGGGTATTTATTAACATCTTGTATGCAGTCAGGATGGAAAGTTTATTCATTCTGTAACTCATATTGATCCTAAAGGCATAGCATGCTGTTTGCCAGCTAATTGCATGTCATTAGTAAATCAATAAAGCCACTTTGATCCTGGTTTGCTTTAATTATGTAAAATGAACAGCTTTTCCCTGTGATAGCTGAGCTATGGTATCTTAAACTCACATATTTGTAGATAGGTTAAGAAATCCTAAACAAAGATTAAAAGGAAATTCAAACTGAGGCAAAAAGTCTAGACTAAGTATTTTGGGCACCTACATCATTGGTCTCTAAATAAATATTCTCTTTCCTAGAGATATTTCACCGCTTGCTATTAAGTACAGTGTTCTCGTTATAAAGTCATAGAAGTCAACAAGATAAACCAGAAGTTCACTCTATGATTTTGGAATGAAAATAAAACTTCGGAAATAATAAAGGAAGAAGTATGGGGTCCTGATCTTGAAACTGCTACTCCTACTACAAGTAAGAAATGAACCCCCAAAAAAGAAAAAAACAAACCAAACCTTCCTAAACAGAAGGAATAAACCTTGCAATTAATGGTTCCTAAGATCAGGATTCTTAAACTTCATAGCACTGCAAGAAATTAGATTTCTGAAACAAAGAATAGATAGAACAAGAGGTGGCAAAGCAAAGTTGGGGGTTTGGAGCTCTAGAAGTCCCAAGGTCATGGTTTCACAAAAGTCTGGTTTTCAGTTGAGGGGGGGTGGTTCCCTGTGGGGACCTGCTGGAGCCCATCCACTGGCTAGTTTTGAAGAGCTGATCACCTGGCTAAATTTGAAGATTGACACACGATGAAACCACTTAAAAGAGTTCCACACGCCCCTGTGGAAAAGTACATTTAAAAAGGAACAAAGCCCAGGAAAAGCTCTCTTGGTTTCCAGCCTGTGAAATGGTAACTGGCTGACCTGGCCCTGCACGGCCTGGCTGAGATTTTCCTCCCCTGGAGGGGTGGTGAGCAGGCTGCAGCCCCACTCGGCCCTGTCCCTGTGGAGCCTGGGGATCAGGGCTGGGAATAGCCCCGCAGTTGGTGCTGGGAGCGACCCTGAGGCCAGAAGGGGCTGGGGCCAGGACCAGCCATGCAGCTGCCACTGTCCTGGACCAGGAGCGGCCATGTGGCTGGGGCCACACGTCCGGGATCACAGCGACCAGGGTGATGCTACGCGGCCATGGCTGTCTTGGCATGACTCGTAATGGACTTTGTTTGCTTAGCCACTTTTAGCCAGCTATGCTGAGGACAAAAGGACAAAAGCAGCAGCAGCAGCAGTTTTTCTTTCTTTCTTCTGGTGCCCTGCATGAAGGAGAAACGCAGGTTGGTGCCAGCAGCCAGCACAGCATGCGCAGTGATCGGCAGCGAGAGACACAGGATTTCCTTGATTGCAGAGCCTGGACAAGATCAACCTTTCAAGGATACAGAACTCTATAAAAACTGTTTCAGTTGATAAAGCTTGAGAACAAATGAACCTATGAACA
Source organism: Dicaeum eximium (assembly GCA_013396995.1). Lineage (NCBI taxonomy): Eukaryota > Metazoa > Chordata > Aves > Passeriformes > Dicaeidae > Dicaeum > Dicaeum eximium. The sequence continues at coordinate 54,869 of VWZP01007233.1, forward strand.
CCAATTCTCTCCCGAATCAGGAAAAGGAAAGGGTGAAGACATGTAGAGAAAACAATATGGGACTCTGAGGTCAGTGAAGAACAAGTCAAAGTCCAGATGGGAGGGGATTGAGGAGATTTTTAGGCTGAAATTCTTTCTGTAAGGCCATGGTGAAGATGTGTTTGATATATCATTCTTTGTTTTCCCTGAAACACATGGAAATGCATTGGGGGGATGTAGAGTTCTGACACAACTGCAAGCCAAGATGCCAGTATTGAAGCAAGTACATCTTGCTGTAATCCAATGAGAAACTTGAACAGAGAGAGATGAGAGAGAAGAGAAACTTTGCCCCAGGAATAGTAATAGAAAACCTTTGTTACCAGAGATGGATGAAGAGAACTTTTTTTGTTTTGTTTTGTTTTATGCTAGAACAGCTCATCCTTGAAATAGCTCCCCAATAAGTTGACGTGGCCCACAAAAGCAGCTGTGGGAAAGCTGCAAGGCACGGGAGGAACTTCCACACTGCAAACAAATTTTTCTTTTCCCGGGCAGCTGATTCGCTGTGACATTAAAACCATGAGAGAACTGTTTCTTGTGGAGAAGTCTTCATGGCATGGCAAGAGAGACTCCTCTCCCTAAGCAGATTGAAGAAGGACTATTCTAAAAGGGGTAAACTGGCTGGAAGTCGCAGGTTTTGTCTCTTTACATTGTCAGTGGGAAAGAGAAGAGGGTGTAGGGAGATGAGAAGTGTTCTAAAGGTTTTTTCTGATTTTCTAATTATTTTCTCTTTAAATTCTGTGAATAAAATTTTCTTTATACCCTTTCAAGTTTGAGCCTGTTTTGCCCTCCTCTTAACCCTTATCTCACAGCAGAAAATGAATAAATAATTCTAGTGGTGCCTGGCGATTTAGCTAGTGCTAGACCCTCTACATCCAACCATATTCCACTTCATTTTGCACCTCCAGGACAAGAATGAACTCTTTCAGCTGAAGCTAAGGTAAGAAAAATCAATGGCAAAAAAGTGATGCTGCAATTTTACCATATTTTTCCCCTGAATAACTGCCTTTTAACTTGTGGTCCCTTAACCACAGGGTAAAATAACCTTTCCTTGTGACAAATTGCTAAAATTTCTAGGATAAAGGCACACGTTAATATGAAGGTAATTTTTTTAAACTATTCATCATTTTCTTTATGGACTCAAATGATACATGGCTGTACTACCGTGTAAGTGAGTTCTACTGAATTGTAATCATTCCAGCAATGTTCAGCTGAAACTTAGACATGCACGGTTTCTTTGTTACTATCATGTAGCGTTTGCGTAGCGACAGAAAGCAATTCATACATTTTGTGTGCCAAAATATGTATAACCGAGAGGACATTTGCTCCAGGGATACTGTAACATAAGGTATTTTAGTAAGTCAACTAAATCAGTTTGCAACTCTCAGATACAACAGTCTTCGGTTTTTTCACTATCACAAACACTCTTCACTGGACTCCTTCGGTTTCATAATCTGTGGGTCTGGGTCTGCAAAGATGCATGGAACATTTTAACTCCAGAAACAACATTTGCATCTTCAAAGAAATAATAGAGTCTATGATGTATAAACAACCTCACAAGTAAGCTGGGAAAGATTAGTGTTTGGAAAATAAAGGACTCCAAAAAGAAAATATGTTGTGATGTTTCATTGTAGAAATCACCAGTGAGAGCAATTGACTGCTGCTAAAGCACACAAACCAAGAGAGACTCTTGTTTTATTATTAAATTTTAATATCAATTAATGTATTAGGTTATCCCCTTATTTTTTCATCACTCTGCTTCAAACAAAGATTTAGCCCTTAAAATTCATCCTTAATTTTAATGTGTAATATACGTAAAGATGTGATGGTTGATATAACAGGACCCTGGGTCACTCTTGCAGAATCTATTTCTCCAGAACATTCTTCCTGGAGATCAATTAACATTAACAAAAAATTAGCATTAACAAAAAGCATTACACCCACAGAAGATGCACAGGCTGGAAAACAGAAGTCCACCATGGTTTCCTTTCCTATTTTTAGCACATGGGCTGGCTGCCTATTATCCTACAAATTCCATCTCAGAGGGGCTCCATAGTCCAAAAACTGTAAGTAATGCAGAAAGCATTCCTGTGACTTGGTACCATTTGTGAGAAGGCAGCCAGGAAGATGAATGGAGAAGCAGAGATCAGATATTTTCTGATTCCTTCTTGAAATAACAGACTTGAGATGGAAGTATCCATTGTGTTCATGCTGAGAGTGAACTGTCCATAGACCCCAAATATTCTGTTCCAGGCACCACCAAAACCAGAAAATTATTCACAACTTTACCATCAGGAAATTAAAAAACTAATGAAAAATCACAGTATGGGGCACAGAAAAACCCAGAACACCACAGTCTGAAAAGTCCAACAAACAAGCCAAACAATAGTTCAACCCCCTTCATTCATATTGTGATTTTGAATAAAATGAGAAGAATTCTGACTCATATTCAGTGTGCTAATTTCTCTGTTATACCCAAATACAAATGGGTGAACCAACTAGGATAGCTTGAATGTTTTCATAAACCCAGCTTAAGTGTTCAAAAGGAAGAATAGGAAAAGGGTATCCGCACTAAATTGATTCTCATAAGAATGTACAAAACAGAAGGATTTATCTGAAATACAAAATGGTGACCAAGAGACAGAACTTCATCAAATATACATTCTTCTCAGAAAAGAAAATTGCTATCTTCCTAAGGGGAATAAAATAAAATAATAATAATAAAAAAGAAACCCAAACAACAAACAAACACACACCAAAACAACAACAAAAAACTAATGCAAAATAGAAAACTCTTTAGCTGAATCAAGTTGTTTTCATACCTTAAAATAACTTAAAAATAGCAAACATAGCTATATGATTATCTCTTTCTGATACTTTTAGTCTCATTTCCATTTAAATAATAAACAGAAAAAGAACAGTATAAGCCCAACACTCCAATTGCAGTATCAGAGCATTGCAAGATATTTTAAATTTAAATACATATCTTCCATCTCTTCTGAAAAAAATACTTTCAGTCTTGAAAGAAATGTTGAAACCCAGACAAAAGAAATTGAAAAGGACCAGGGAAAGATAAGAAAATTAATCTGATGAGAACATGGAAGACAGCAAACATAGCCTGGACCAGCCAATGGGATGAGTGAGGTGAAAGACAATCTCATTACATTCTTAGCCCCCTGTAAGGATTTATGTCAGATTTGGACAGCTTTCTTAAGTAAGTCATGCCTCAGTTCTCTACTCCTTAAATGAGAAAATAAATACCTTCATTTCAGGGATTAAAAAAGTTAGGATAATATAATTAATACTGTGGAAGTACTTGGAAGTTACCAAGCTATGCAAAGTAATGCTTTAACATGCCATAGCAGCCCATCAGAATGCAATACAAACTACCTGCTGTGACAATAGGAGAGTGGGGAATAACAAACACAGGACTGGGGACAAACTGCTATGACAGTAAATACAACTAAATCAGCTATAAAAATAAAAACAACAAAAAAAAAGTAGTATAAATCAGTAAGCAAAGTGAGTAGGGATCATTTAGAGAGACATTAAAATGCCACTACCCACCTCTTCCTCCTCGCTTCCTCCAAAATTGTCTTAAAGCACAGGCACACTTCCAGCCATGAGGCAGAGTCATGTATCTCATGACTACAACCTACACATAAAAATAAAAGCAAGCAGCCATACTTTACTTATTAGCATAGTACTTTAAGTGTAAAAGGCACTCAGATTTGCCAGAGAAATGGTGTATCTGCCATAAATCACAGAAAGCAAAGGTAGAATCAGTCTCGTGTGTGTGTTGGCTTCTTTGTACCACTCAGTGGTTTAGACCAATACATCTTTCAGTGCAGGTGCAAAACCATCTGTTAGTGAATGATAAACAATTTGGGGTCTATTTCAAATAAATAACTGACTAAATAACTGGAGAGACATAATAGCAAGTAACCTCAAGGTTACCTCTGGAGGAGAGCTTAAGGTGTGTTACATATATGTCCTGACTATTTCAGAAACAAAGGACAGGTCAACATATTTCCCATCTGACTTCTAAGATCCCCTCTATTACAGTTTTATTCCATACTAACCTGGTGAAACTTAGTATTTCAAGAAAGAAAGCAATATTACAGATGCCTTACATGCATCACTTTCTATAGGCAGTTTAAAACAATGTCTCAGAAGTATAGACCTAGAGAAGATGATAAAAACTAAGTTATGTTAAAAAAGAAAAAAAGAAAATCAAGTCTGTTAGTATTCATTATACTGCAAAGATTAATACAGCCATGGTTTAAGAGTGACTGTCAGATTTCCACATAATGCTTTGGCCTACTTTCTAAAGAACTTTATCTGGCCGCAGAGAGACTCTGTCTTGAAAATCTGACTCAATATGGTTGCTCTCAGCGAGAAAAACATAAACAATATTAACTTATTTACAGTCTGAAAGAAACTGCAATCAAATGCAAAGTGAGAGATCTATTAATTACGACTGAGCTGCATTCACTTTCATTATATCTGAATTTACTTAATTGCTTGTATAATTCCATTGTTCAAAGATAAATAGATTTAAAAGGTTGAAACATAAGCATTAAGAAAGGCAAATACCTTTATGCTATAAATAAGAAAAATCCAATAGAGCTCTACATCAGACCCAATTTTTAATATCGCATTAGAAAATTGTTTTCATCTGTTTAAAAACAGAAAGCTGATAAGGTTGTTTCCTCATTATAGTTAGATAATGGAATAGATGGTGTGGGTTTTTTGATTTTGATTTTTATACTCAGGAAAGCATTTCCTTAACAACGTTGTACCTGTACCAGAGCAAATGAATAGCACAGAAGACCACTCATGTTTTTACCATCTGAAGCACTACCCCCTTAACAAACTCCAGACACAGTCTCAAGAAATGGTTGAAGCTAGTGCTTCTTTATTTGTGTATTGTGGAAGAATCAATTAACTTGTAAAGATAGCAGGCCTGAATAAAGTACAACACAAACTTACTATTTACACTCCAGAGAGTTTTAGAGAATTTAGCATATCTCATGTTGTCATTTTATGCAGAAGTAGGAGTAGTTGAAATGTCAGTAGAGGAGGGGGTCAGCTGATAAAGTGGCGGCATGAGTAGAAACACAAAGAATTAGAGGTTACTAATTTTCTGTTTGTTTTAGTGAACTCATTTGGATTTTTGATGGATTTCATGTCCATTTTTGGCCCTATTTTTCATAAACAGTAAGTCTGGCTGCAGCTCTAACTCTGAATACAGCCTATTCTGGTTGTTGACTATCTAGCCTATTCTTCTGCTAAAGAGAGTGAGGGTGAAGACACAAGTGAGTAGTCTTTTCACAGTTTAATTGGAGTAATTTCTCCTTCATCCAAGCCCTTTGTCACAGCTGAAATAATTAACAACAGAAACAGACAAAAAGAAGAAGTGGAAAAACCAGTTTGGTGGTATGGAAGCTAAACACAAGTCTAAGTTTTCTCTGCTTTTCCTCTAAGCTACGTTTGTCTGTTTCTCCCCTGTTGTCTCTGCACCCACTCTTGTTGAGTAGCCCAAAGGGATTTTTCAGTCCAAATGTCAGTCTGTAGGACTAGGAACAGTCACATTATCTTGTCAGCAAGTTTCCACAGATTCCTCCAGCAGTAGGTTTTGAATGCACAGACCCTGTGAGTTACTACTGCTGAACATAATTGGACTTCTGTTAGGCTGATCTCTACTTGAACGATGCCACCAGAATTGTTTCAACTCAGGGAATATTTTTCCTCTTTGACAAAGTAGCCTCAACCAAGCAGATTTTAATATTTTAAATTTTTCTTGCAACCTCTTATACACTTATTTGTGTTATTATAATCTGGGATACCTTTGATTGTCTTGCTCATCTCAGATGTAATGATTCAGTATGAGTACATAAGTTTATATGAGTACATTGCTATGATACGTGTTGTAACTGGAGATGAGTCGTACCAGTCAGAGGCATCAGCCTTAGTTGTGATTCCTTTTCATTAAACTATTATGGTTTTTGCAGTTTAGAGATTAATAAACTGCAAAGATCGATATTGCAGCCTAGTGACTTCTACATTTTTTTTCAAAAGCTGCAATATATATAATTGAATTCAGAATAATTTCCTACTGATTCTATAGTTTGTAGCTATAACTAGGTTCTAGTCAAGCCCTACAGTCTTCATTCACTCTTAAAATTAGGATATAATAAACAACCTCATGAAATTCACATAATTGCCTTTATAAACTTAGTTCCTTATTAGTGAGAACTGGAGCCTCAGACAAAGCGAGTACTTGTCTGTACTCTTAATCCAAACTATATTTCAAATAATTTAAGAATAAGTGGGATAAATGTAGCAAGAGCTAATAAAACCTCTCTGTCACACAAAATTATTTGAAACTTTTTGCTGATATCTAGTGTCCTAAGGTATTTCTACAGAATAACATAATTAATAGAAATTAATAAATTACATTGATTTCTTCTTAAAAGCTTATGCACTTGTATTAGCAGAAATTCTATAAATAGGATCTCCCTCACATGCTGTCTTTTTCCCAAGTTGATTAACTTATTCTCTTTTTCTTTACACAGAACCCTCACTTGAATTTCAGAGTTATTTTTCCATTTCTGATTCTCACAGTTCCAGAAGTATCCATTTCCTCCACTACTGAAGGTTAAAATGTTATTTTTAAAACTTGCTAACACAATAAATTGAGTTTTAACATTGCAAAAGGCCAGACTTCCTGGAATTGAAGCTTTTTGCTTTTGCCTTTTACTTTCCAGGAAGGCAAATCATTACACCGCGTTGACATCCAGTGCATTCGCAGATTCCTTGCTCTCTCACATTAGTGATATTCTCTCCTAAATGAAGGCACAAAAACTCGTTGCTAGAAATTTCTACAAAGAAGACTCCCATAGAGGGAAAATAGAGGGACAGATACAGATATTCTCATTGTCAGGACAGGACTCCAGGCTGTCATCACTCTTGTGTGTCCCTTCCAACTCAGCTTATTCTATAATTCTGTGATTCTGTGACACTGGGAAAGATTTGGTTTGGATATCAGGAGAAAATTTTTCACCCAGAGGGTGTTTGAGCATGGAAACAGGTGCCCCAGGGAATGGTCACAGCCCCAAGCCTGACAGAGCTCAGGAAATGTTTGGACAACACTCTCAGACATATGGTGGGATTGTTGGGCTGGTCTGCACTGGGCCAGGAGCTGGACTCAATGATGCTTGTGGATCCCTTCCAACTCAGCATACTCTGTGATTCTATGATATTTTACACTGCTTGGGGCAGGCATTGGGCTGTGTCAGGTCCCATTGGGGTGTCTGGTCTGTCCTTGCCCAGAACAGGGCTCCCCAGGGGCCCCATGGCTGACTGCCCATTGCCCACCCTGTCTGAGCTCCAGCTCTGGGAAAGCCTGGGAAAGCTGCCAGGGAAGGGGCTGGCAGACCTAGGCAGCTACTGCTGGACAAAGAGCCTCCAGCCTACTGGGTTTCTGTAGGGTGGCAAACCCTCCCTACATGTGGATTTTTGATGCCTGTCACTGTCACCACCCCAGTCCCACACAGGGCTGTGCCCTGTGGGCAGAGGGCCCAGCTCAACTTATATTAGGTCACCCTGGAGAGTATCCCACTCCCACAGCTCTCTGATGGTATCCTCCCAACTCAAGTATTTCTCTGCTTTCTCCATTTCACCCTCCGTACGCTGAGAAAACAGTTCAGTGTTCAAAGGCTGTTGCACATTTACAGAGATTAGAAGCATTTCACAAGTCTCAGCCATGGAACCAAGCTCTCAGTTGCTGGGCAGCACTTCCCAAGATGGAGGTGATGGCAGGAACTGAATGGTTTGCATCAAATTGCAGAGCTGATGAGAGTAATACATATAATAGAAAAGAAGGGAAATGGTTTCTGTGGAGTGTGATGGTTTTCATTCTGGAGACTCTCTATTCATACCTGAGCTCACAAGAAGAATGACAGCTATTTTCACAAATATGTGAAACAGGGTATTTCTATTTCAGCCTCTAATTTATCTCCTCTCTACTGCTTGGTTCCTGCTCCTTCCCTTAAAAGAAGCTCCCCCATGCAGGTGAAGCTTTGGTCCCCTTGGAATGAGAGTCCTGCTCACTGGTCTCTATTAGGTGTACCTACTAAATGAACTACTTCCTTTTACAGTACCGAAATTGTTGGTTACTCCAGGTTCAGCCTGCTAAATTGATAAGTTTTATGTCATGAACACATTCTGCTTATGGGGGAAAATATCACTTAGAAAAGTATCTCTGTTGAACTTTTTATATATAAATCCGTCTGCTGTTACTGTGGGCTTTGAGGCTTTGGTTTAGCAGATCCCAGAAGGTTACCTACCACACCTTCCACAGACACTGCCTTGGAGAGCACTGCTGGTTTATATCACAGGGCTGGGGGTGCTACCAATCAACCTGACTTAGGAGGTTGGTGGTGCAAGACATCTTTTTTTAAATCTATGTAACTTTGCCAGGCACATGCTAACACAGACCTAGATCAGTCACAGACTGGTAGACTTACAAAGCCATGAAAACATGGCACAGGTACTCCTGGAGGCACTTTCCTGGAAGAAACTTTATAATATGCTCATAGAAGAGCAGCTACATGTGTATAAAGAAGATGTCTTTAGAGAAACACCAACTTGTCCAGAAGAGTCACCTGGAATTTTAGGTTACCTCAGATTTAAGATAACAACAAAACAGGACCTAAGCATTTATGTCCTCTGAAAGAAGCAGTAGGATGATCAAGCTACTTGTTATTCTAGGTCTGCCTTTTTTTCATAAAAGTTAAGGTAGTTTTGAGTTTTTCCTTTTATAGAAAGAAGGGTGCTTAAATGCATAGAATGAATTTTTCCATTTAGGATAAATACCTCCCCTCTCTAACTCTGCTGGATACAACAAACTGTTGATATTCATTAAGGAAATGCTTAATGGAAAGACATTAAACTGCTGAGGAGGTTAACAGGATAACAGTTCTACAACTGACCCTCTTACTATTTAAAGAAATGTATTTCATGTCAAACATAATCCCAAAAAATTTGTCAGTTCATTAAGTAAAATAGTTGTCAAAAACCCTGAGTAGAAAATGTAGCACAACTGAAACACTTTAGTCTTACTTACAATACTCAATACTCCATTAGGCCTCATGAGAAATTTGCTGAGATTTCATCAGAGGTGGAAGTTCATACAAGCTTTGCCCAAACCTAATCTTTCTAGATCAGCATATACCTATTGTTCAGCGTGCCCTGCTCCCTCTCTGAAGAGGCTGGTTGTTTACTTGATGTTGAACCTTTTCTTTCTAAATGGTAATGAATAATTGCCCTGGAGACAGAGATTATTCAAGAAATGGAATTTAGTACAGAAAATGTAATGAGAGTCTGCAATGTCCCACAATGTTTATAAAAGATATTCTATAGCTAATTCTCTGAGCAAACCTCTCAGTTTATAAATTCAGAACATTACCATTCCCTCAAAATATGCATACATCAATATCTTTGGAGAGCATGCTATTACTAGAACATGTATTCTATGTGAGTTTTTAATTGAAAATATAATAGAAGTTTTAATATTCTGAATGCATAAAAATCTCAACATTAAAATGTGATCAGTGACACTTACAAGCCTCTGGCCAAAATGCTGTAGTCACATCCCTTCCTATCTTCCTTTCCCTTAATTTCTTTTCTCTCTCTTACAATGTAGTGTAAAGATAAGCTAATATTAATTTACAATGGAACATTTCTGTATTAGAGATAATTTGCATTCATTTGCCTGCCCTGATTTGCGTTCACATCTTCTTGCACTTTATGCCAATGGCCTTTATGGATCGTAGCTACATTGGAAAATTCATACAGTACAAAAGTGAGAGGTTTCTGACACATTAAAGTTAGGGTGATTCCTCTTGCTCTATCTGCAGATCAAAGGGAAGTAGGAAAAAGAGCGTGACATACAATTAAACTGGAGTCAGACAGAGGGCAGTCAGAAACTACTGCAAAATTTTGCCATGGGAGGTGAAACATATTCTTTAAACTATCATTAAGTAATTATTTTCAAGCCCATCCTACTGCATACTTAACAGTATGCACACCAAAAAAAAAAAAAGTGCTTAATTATGTCATCTTTCCTTAGGTCAACTAGTTTTTAATTGTACCCTCAACATTTCCAGTAATTCTACTGCACCCTCCTTTTCTCAGGCTTTATATGTTATAGCTTTTCTCCTTGTAAAAGTTTAAAAGTTCAGCAACAATTTCCTTCTGAACTACTTTAATTATTACCTTATGTCCCTCGATTTTATGAAGTATTGACTTTCAGAGGTTCAGTTATAATATGATTCTATAACATATTCTGAAGTAGAAAAAGAAGGTAAAAGTGAGATCCTTTTCTAGGAATTTAAAAATTCATTTGTATTCATGGATTTGCATGTTCCTATTTTTCACCTTAAACAGAAGATATTTTCTATTCACTGGTGAAAGAATGTCAGTGTTAGAGACAAAGTCAAGGAGACCAAGGTAGGTGTTGGTCTCTTCTCCAAAGTAACAAGTGATAGGAAAAGAGGAAAAGGCTTCAAGTTGCACCACAGAAGGTTTGGATTGAATATTAGGAAAAAGTTGCTCCACCAAAAGGTTTGTCAAGAATTGTAACAGGCTGTCCAGGGAAGAGGCAGAGTCATCCGTACTTGAGGTGTTTAAAGACAGGTAGATGTGGCACTGAAGGACTTGATTTAGCAATGGTCTTGTCAGTGCTTTGCTAATAGGTGGTCTTGATGATCTTAAGAGGTCTTTTCCAATTTAAATAATTCATGATATTATTCTGTGGTTCTCTGAACCACTCAATAAAGGCAAAGCACAAGCAGTAGAGAAAAAAGTCTTATAAGAAGGAAAGATGTCAGGGATGTTAAAACCTGAATACCTTTGGGAGCTGGTTAACATTGCTCTCCCAGACAAGATCCTGAAGGTTCAGCTGTGTCACCTCAAGTTGCTGCTGTGCCAGATTGTCTTCTCTGCTCCTGGTCAGAGACTACTGTTCATCACCCAGCTGTGCCTGGTCCATTTCATTATTAACCTTAAAAGCTTTTGGCACTATTGGGTTCTCTGGAGAGAACACATTACAAGACTGAAGAGGTCAGAAATGCAGTAAACCAAGAGATGGACAGGCATCTCTCCCATGGAAACCAATTCTCTCCTGATGGTGTGCCCCAGCCACAAGATTTCTGCAACACATTTCGCACTTTCTCATGATCCTCTAACTGACTTAAGACTTGGCTTTCATGGTTTGCCTCTCCAAATGCATCTTTTGCAGTTTAGTGAGGAGAAAACCTGCAGAGCTTGTCAGTCATCAGCACTGTACTGAATAAAAGGCACCCTTTCATTAATTTTGCACTTTTGTTTTGTGTCCATCATATTCCATGGAGTAGGAGGTATTTTCCAGATTAACCCAGATTCATTCACAGTACCAAACAAGATTTGGATGGAAAATAAGATAAATTCAGTCTGGTAAAATGCAAAATCAAATAACAAATTAGCAGATTTATGTTGCATATAGGTGAAGCCTTATAAAATAAGGGCCTTGTTACCCCTGTAAAATCATGGCTCAGGCCTGTTACTTCAGGTAAGTAGAAGAGAACTATGGGAGGGTGGCTCAGCTGGAACAGGGGTGGAGAGACATGAGAGACGTGCTGCATGACTGCCACATATCCACATCGTGGTGTGTGGTGGCTGCTTCACTTGGGCTTGCTGTGCCTTAAAACTATTTAAGGTTTGCATTTTTAAAGAGATTTCCAGCATATCTTCTGTATTTAATTGAGTTAAGGACTGACAATAACAGTTCTATATTCTTAGACCTGCATGCTAATTCTGAAATGGGAATTTCTAATTTGGAGAAACTTATGAACTTCTTCATACAGTAAGAATTCTACTGTGCATGAAGCACCCTGGGGACTTCCTGTAACTTAGAGCATTCATAATTTCTTTTAATTAGACTACCAACTTATGAATGTAATCCTGTCTGCCATGGCTTAGATTTTGCAGAGCAGAGAGGTTTCTAAAACGGCACCTAAATCTTCAGAGGACAAATAGTGTTAGCACCCAACTAATTAGACATTCAGACTAATGAATGAGCCTCTTTTTGATAAATATGCTGCTGAGAAAGAATTGTGCCATATCTGACATCATCCAAGTTCAAGGCTTATTTCTTTTCTATTTAACTTTAGAACCAGCTACACAAAAATTTCAAAGATAAGTGAAAGGATGTTTTTGTTTATTGGTAATTGCCTGACTGCATCAGATAATCAGACAAGCCTGTTCAGAACCAGAACCAGTGCTGTGATTTGTGGTGTCAGAAGACCTCTCTCACAGTAGGCAGGTCTCAAATGAAACACTGGAAAAAATATTTTTGAGGGATCACCATCACTGAGCTAAATAAAAGCACAGACGAGCCCTAGAGAGGTTTTAGCAAATAGCTGGGTGTTAGCTTTGAGAGTGATTACAGCTCTGGACCTTCTCCAAGCAGAGGCTGATTACCAGCTAAGGGATGTCAGTGTCTGGGAGGGTGTGGAGTGTCTAGGAGATTAATTGAATCCAGAGCTTTGCAATAGAACTCTCTTTCTCTTCAGTTGTTATCAGCACCACTGAAAGGCCAAGTTACTTTCTCCACTGTGTTACCTACTGGCTGCTCTTTCAAAAGCAAAAGATTATGATGCAAAGCTAGAACTCTAATATTATAGATGCATTATCTGTAACTCAGGTTAGGAAGAAACAAAATGATACAGCTGATCACACAGATCAGACTGTAATCAGCAACTATTTGATAAAATTATAGGGAGTTTAAAATTTGTAATACAAACCCCATAATTTCCTCACCAAATAAGCAAGGCATGTGCACTAAGGGACTAGCTAAAGAACATATATTGCTGAGGACAATTTTTACTTTAAGCGATCAAAACATGGGTCAGTTGGAAGTGGTGTTTTCATAAGCTTCATAAAGTGCCTTGTTAAGCAATTTTTCCACTGTTGCTTAAATACATTTATGCTTACTGATGAGATCATACACTTTTTGACAGTAACAAAATAGGGAGTACCTTTTCAATTTGACTAGAATTGAACTTAAAATGTTAGTCCAACATATAATCCATCCTGAAATCCCCAGTTTCTTACAGAAGAAACAGGTATGCCAGGCATCATTGATATTTATGGTTCTGCAGATTATGCTGGATAGCAGTAATATAATGCTCAATGGCTTTGATAGGATGAAATCCACAATTGTAACAAGGTGTTAAAAAACATTACCAGTTTAAATCCATCAGAAACCTGGTGGAATGAAAAACAACTGTGGAGATATAGTTCTGAGTTTCATATATCTTGCTATAGAGAGATATCCCATATTATAACTTCATGTCTCTGAGGAGCACCTACATTTATTCTGGAAGAAATTTTTTTTCATAGTATTTAACAGCTTCAGAAAGTTAAAATGGCAGAATTGAAGTAAAATGGAAAATAATGGTCACAGTTACACTTTTCTGCCTTGACAGGAAGGGATAGCAAATGATAGCAAGGTCAAAAAGACCACTGTAAATGAAAGGAAATCTGGAAAGGCTGATATGACAACTTGTAACCACAATGCAAGCCAAAAGTAAATTATTCTTTTTTTTTTATTTGTTGCTAGGTAGCATGCAAGATCAAAAATTATTAAGCAAAACATTAAGAAGACATTTTCATTAAAGGCATAATATTGAAGCCAGTTGTTGGAAACAGAGAAGCAAACTGTGTGTGGGAGAAAGCAGATATGTTCCCTCTCTGGAAGGTAGGCTGAGAGAGCTGTAAAGGGTCTGTAGCCTTTGCAAACAAGGCCAAGAGGTCACAAGCACACAAGATGGAATTTAGGAAGGGGCTCTTTTCTGTTAACTATAACTGGCAGATGCTGTAGAGGAAATAATGTGACATTCAGGGAGGTAAGGAGGATGGTGAACTTGGGGAACAATTCTGCAACTATTCAGCCATTGCCCTGGCAGCATAACAGAGAAAAATGCACAGTTGTTGACAGCAAAATAGGAGTAATTTTCATAATAGGGACAAAACAGACAAAATAGAGATCAATTTAGTTAATATACACAAAATATAATTGAAATTTCTGGCCAAGGACTTAAATCAACAACCTTTCAAAATGGAAAAGAAAGTTAGAGTTATATTAGTATAATATTTGTAAACAGTACTGCACCACACCCACAAATACTGATTACAAAAAAATGAAAAAATGTGAATCTTGGGTTAAAACTTGCACTCTCAGCAAACATATAAAATTATATATAGGATGTATATATATGGCAGTGTATTTGGGTCTCTACAGGCAATCACATCAGCCAAGAAAGGATCAGATGAGAACTCAAAAGAATAGTGTTACATTCATGTACACATATCATTAATCACTTGTCCAAAATGTGACACAAGTGAAATCAATGTCTGCCAGACAAGCACCAAATCAATATCTTTCAGAACACCTGTGGAAAAAGGACAAGTATGATTAAATCTAGAGTTCTTTCTTGCTACATAGCCAAAAAAAATCTCATTTTTGTCTAAAGATTGAAAGATGAAAGCAAAAATGCTCTTATGTCCTTTATTGCTTCAATTCTCCAGCTTCTTTTCTTCACTACATCCACTTTACAGGAAAGACTCAGTTTACCCAATTTTTTTAGCAAGAGTATGTCCCAGCCTAGAAAGAATTCCATACATCTAGCAAGTCAAAGAAATACTGAGAATTTCAGAAATGGCTTTGGCAACATTTTCTTCTTGAAGAAGAAAGAAAGGGTTCTTCCAAAAAAAAAGAGTTCTTCCAAACTGAGGTAAACTGAAAATATATTTTTGATTTTAAAGACAGTGTGGAAAATCATGTACAAAACAGGCAAAAGCACAGCATTTTTTGAATACATTATTTTTTTCAAAATATTCACTCAGCATTAATTAGAGCTCAAGCTGTTGGCTTCCAATCTCGAGTTCAGGCTCTTTCTCTTCCTTTGCCACCCACTGCGGCCTGTTATTCCCATTATAAACACCCATAAATCTCACCAAGTCTAATGGGCTTATTGCAGTCCTGCATATGCATCAAGGGGAGGATAAATGTCTCTACTTGTGCCTTTAGATACCCATAATTACTTAGTAACATAATGAGATAATGTTTCTAAAACAGCAAAAATCAGTGGGTGTTTTTCTATGCCCTTTAACATGATTTAGAGAGCTTTTCAGATTAAATAATTCTAGATTTCAACTGTGGTTACCAGTTTCTGCAGGCAAAGTAAAGGCAAACTTCCACCTGAAGACAGTAGAGGTAGGAAATAAGGGAGAGCATATAAGAACTTTCTCCCCATTCTGTTGAAGAACCACAAAAAATGCTCTGTCACCAATAAAGTGAGCATATGAATGGATCAGTGAATTTGAAGATGAAAAGGTATAGAAAAGGATGATCCAGAAGAGATTTTTTTTTTCCTCATGAAAAAAGAACAAAAGAACTTGTTTCCTTAGACAAGAAAAGTGAAGGATGAGGAGGAATAGGATTGTTGTCTTTACACACAACAAAGAAATGAACACAAGGGAGAGAAAATAACCATTTGAGCTAAAGGAGTACTTTGGCACAAGAACAAATATTACATAAGCTGAACATGAATAAATTTAGATTTAATTTAGAAATGGGCTCTGAGCTTTCATGCCTATAAGATTTGGGAACGGTCTTTCATTGAAAATAATGCAGACAAAAAGAACTTCAATATTTATCAGAAAAATGAATAAGTTTTTAAAAGAGTTGAATAGCATAGGGCTGCAAGTGATTGATTTCATAGCCTAGAAGCCTCTTCCCCAGCTTCTTTGTGTTCCTGTTTCTTCCTCTTTCTCTACTCAACATGGAGAGCTCACAAAATGAAGATACAAACCCAGAACGCAAAATATCCCCCAAAAAACCAGACCTTAGTGAGACGCACATAGTTATGAGGGATAATGGCACCATGTTTGCTATAGAAGTGCTATGAATTAATAACATTTCAACTTGACCTGAATATAAATCTGGGGAAAAAAAAAAAATAAAGTGTATGTCTTGATAATTCTCTTGGTATCAATTGGCACTGTCTCATTCTCAGGCCATGACAAACATTGTCCTGCTAACTGAAAAAAATTACTTTCAGGGTCAGTAGGATCTGGCCCAGTGCTATTAGAACAGCAAGTACATCTCTTCATACATTTATAAGCAGATCAAAAGAAGCAGGGCATTTTGTTGGCAGTAGTTCTACTTACTGGATGTCATCAAATTGCTGATATTTACCATTTAAAAGACATTAAAATAATGACAGGAGTTAAAAGTGTTCTCTAAGTACTTAGTGTTAGCTCTATGCTATAGCTGCTTGAAAAGACACAAATACCATTAAAACCCGCCAACCAAACCTTTATAAATTACTGCTGGGTGTAGAACAACGTTCAAGTTAATTGACTTTGCATTTTCAGCAAGCACTTTGCCAAGTAATTATTATTTATATAACAATGGTTTCAATGCAAATTGATGGTGCATATTTGCTATTAATCTGAAGTCGTTGCAAAATACAAACAACAATTACTTTCTGAAATTACCACAGAAAACAAAGAGAACATAGTTTTGTCACTGGTTTACACATTTAATTTATAAAAAGAGAAACAAACAAAGAAACAACCCCAAATATTGCTGTTTCTCAGCCCTTAGTGCCAAATTGCTACATTAAAAAATAATGAAGCTAAGCCGAAGGAAAAAACTTTTATGTGTATACCTTGCCACCAAAACAGATGCATCAAAGATCCATATGTGCTACAGTACCATAGTTTTCCCTCATGCTTCTCAGAAACAATCCTGGGAAAGCTGCCAGATCTCAGAATGTTGTACTTCCCAGACAAGAGGATCACCAGACCATGGAACACCAAACCTTATTTAGAGGAGACAAATACATTTAGAATATTAATTGCTTCTCTATGGAGGATTACATTTAAAATATCTGGGGGAAAGATTTAAAATATTGTTGGGAATGATTGTTTCATATTTCTAAAATGTTTGCTAGGAGAATACACACTATAATCAGCACTTATTGAGTATAATCTTTCAACAGTTTTGAAGATGAAATATAGAAATGGAGCTCTTTGTCTACACCCTTTGAGCTACTCCAGCTTTACAAATTACACTGATCCCCACCAAAACTCAGCTGCGATACACACTAGCCAAGAACAAAATTCCAGTCAGAATTTAGATGGGGAGAGAATAAAGTCTTTGAATCAAAATTAACAGTAGGGAGAGAAACCTCATCCTTAAAACAATGGTGTATGTAAATAACTTCACTTTATTGAGATACTCATTACATGGGGACACCCCTAAAGTAAGAAGACACATTTCCATAGCATTTTTAACAGATCAGTGATCTAAACAGAAATTCTTAGAGTTCCTTTTGGTGCAGCCTATGAGATGAGAGCAGGAGGGTCAATGGTTAAACTCACACTGCTGTAGACACAGCCACAGGGTCTCAAAGGAGAGCAGTACCCAGATTCACCTCAGTACTGTGGGAGCATCCCTCTGGGGCTGTGGTCCTACACACTTCAGGCTGGTACAGGTACCTGCTCATGCTGGAAAGAGCTGACCCACACTGACCCATTCACCCCTTCTGATTCTCTTTCAGCCAGGTCAGGAACTGTGCCTTGAGCAAATTCAGGGAATTACCCCAGTGAAAAACCTTTTCTTCATTATTTATTTATTCATTTTCTGCTTAGCTGTCAGCTGTCTCCCTTCTCAGTGCACCTGCTCTGACCTCACTCATCCCATAGATACACCAGATACTACAAACCTTCTTGGATAACACAGGTGAAAATTCAATCTTGCTTTTTCTGTGAATCATTTTTAAACAACATGTTCTGTCACTTCAAAGCCTTTGTTATATTTTAAAAACTTCTAACTTACCTTAAACCTTCCATGGAAAATAAAATAGAAAAAGGGAAAGAAAAAAAAAGAAGAAAGAAAGAACCTGTCTCATCTGTGTCAGCTGTCTGATCAAATAGCTACTTTTTCAGTGGGCTGTAGTACCCTGAGTGATACCTTCATGTTACCTAGTCAGCAAATATATAGAATCCTTTCACAATGCAGCGATCATCTCCAAAACAACATCTGAAAAGTTAAATTACTGAGGGATAGGTAAGTCAAGAGATATAGCAAAATCTAATCTACAGATTTCAGTGTACTAGGTAAAGACACTAAGTCTTGAATATTCATTTTTCTATCAATATATCTATAATGTAATATTTATTAGTGGTGCAATTCATGCCTGACATTGTTGAAGTAGCTTAAAATTTGACTTTTATAGACAAATATACACTTATACACAATTGTACACAAACCAGGCTCAATTCACCACTCCATGCAAAATAATAAGCACATAGACTAGGTGTGCAAACTAAAATATCTTTGTGAGATAAAATAAACATATTCAGCCACAGGAAACTAAAACTCCCTATGTGGGGGTATTCCTAGTGCTTTACTTTTTAGTATGATAGAAGATACATTCCACTACCATTGGTTGCACTGCTTTGCCAGATGAAATCCAACCATTCTCTGAAAAAAACCCCAAGCAGAACACAGACCATGACATTCAAGATACTAATGTAGTTTATGAAATCTGTTAGACTTTTAGCTGGCATTGGAGACAAGATATTGATTAAACTCCTGTTTACAGGAAACAACAACAGGATGTATCTCAGTATTGATACTTCATTAACATTTCTGATGAGTTGGCTAATTAAACAACAAGAGGGGACAAGAGGATGCTTCCCTCCCTTTCTCGTGTGTCTATACATGCAGGGTTGGATGTGGGCTGTGAAAATTCTGTTTTAAAGAATGCTTCCACAAGCTGGAAATAATTTCTCTTTTCTTGGCTTTTCATGCTGTGCAGTATTTAGTAATTTCATCCTGGAAAAAGGTTGCTCTCATCTGGAAACCTTCAGACAAGTGTGCTTTGATTCCACAGCCAAACTCACTGCATGGAAAGCTTGGAAGAGAGGTTTGTTTTCTTCTACAAGTTTGTTTGTTCTTATTTCCTAAATAGCAAATACATAGTAACACAAAGTGCTGGATAATCTCCCTGGTATTAATATATACAGTGCCTATCCACCTGCATGTTAACTAAAACCAGATTAACTTCTGGTCCAGATTAACTTCACTCCCATAGACCCTGGATATATTTAAGCAATGTGAAAGGAATTCTGTTGTACATTGTGGCCCATTAGAGGCTATAGGTGTTATGAATTGCATCACATCAAAGAAAAAAACCAGGGTTTTTTTACTGTTACAAAAGAATGAATGTAAATTTTCCTTCTGCACTGAAAAGAAATTTTTGTCATAAAATATTATGTGAATTATTTTAGAAAAAAAATGGCATTATATATAAATATACATAATAATTTAAGCATTGTCTAAATCCCTTAAAACTTAAAAACTCAGTTATAGACTCGTAGTACTGGGATTTGACTTGGTCTATCCTGTAACAAGGACTAATTTTTAATCACAATATAATCAGTGCTATGTTTCTGGGGTGATTCAATTCAATGTCAGCATTATGGAGAGAGATATGACTTGGACATCAAATTTTTTCAGGCTGCTCTCAGGAAAATCTAAAAGACTGAGGACAAAAAGGAATGAGATTCTCTATCTGAAGATATGTTTGCATCCTGTTTGGGGGGGGGTTTGCACCCTTTCTAACATATTTGAATAAGGATGGTGTAAGGCAGAAGCAGAGTGCTGAGCTAATATTTTAAATAACCCACTATGCTTTTCTGTCAGTGTTTCAGCTTTACTCTGCTTAAGCACAGGCCAGATTTATTTTGTTAATAGCAGAATTAAACAATGGGGATACTATCTGTAAAACAGATGTTCAGATGTCCTTCT
Source organism: Dicaeum eximium (assembly GCA_013396995.1). Taxonomy (NCBI): domain Eukaryota; kingdom Metazoa; phylum Chordata; class Aves; order Passeriformes; family Dicaeidae; genus Dicaeum; species Dicaeum eximium. Next base: position 74,835 of record VWZP01007233.1, read on the forward strand.
AAACTTCCAGAAACAGGGTACCATTCAATTTCTTAGGAATTACATAGTTCCACTGCATAGTTGCTGTTGAAGCAAACTCTATACTGCACAAATATAAATAGTGTATTTCTCCTGAGCTTGTGATGAGCTGAGTGATCATCAGCTGCTTGTGAAACAGAAATCTCTGGACTGTACCCAAAGCAAGCAAAATCCTGTGCCTTGCTTCTAGCAGCATTTTTTTCCGGCAGATATTATTCGGCAAATCCACAAATCTAAAATTAAATCTTATTTTTGCAAGTAGAGCTATTTTATGCTAAAATAAGCTGAAGTTATGTTAGGTGATTATCCCTAGGTTTGTTTGGTTTTTTGTTTGTCTGTGAAATACAGGCATTGGTTTAACACATTTCAATTCTACCTTCATTCTCAGGATGTGGTTAACATGATGGGCCAGCTGGCTTCCCCTCAGTGAAAAATTTCTGTATGGATTCAGAACCAAGCCCCATTTTAACAGCTCCCATACCACTTCTACCAGTTTTAGAAGTCTCCACCAAGTCTTTCTCACCAGGGTGCCCTGCCACACGCTCTACACATTTGTGTTTGAAAAAAATTGGGCCAGTCTCTAGGCACAGATACTCCTGGCTCCTGGTTTAGCACATCATCTCTCTCTCATATCAGGTTTTCCTGGAGTAAATACCTATGTCTGAGGGGAGCTATGGCAGATAGCTATAAACTCCTCTAAAGGACCAATGAGAAATGAGGACTGTGTGTTTTATAAAGCTCAGCATGATAATTCTGGGCAGATCTAGCATACTCCAAATAAAAGTCATCCTCACCACATGCTTCTCATCCTTTTGGCCTAGTGGCATTAAATGGAGAAATATAACTCATACATATTTCTCTGACAGGAGAAATTTGTGAAGAGCTTGTACTATGGTCCAAAACCCCATAAATCATATTAACACAGAGACAGGCATATGGCATAAGGCATTTATATTCACGTGTTGGCTTCTTTTTCTTTAGGAATGTTTATTTTTAACTGAAATCCAACTAGAAAAGGTACTTTTCCTTTTGGGATGATATCTACTAGATCCAGAAAGATATGACTGCAGCATGTAGGATAGGTGTTTCAATATGTTTTATGTTGTCATGGTGTGCCTTTATATATATGTCTGTGTGTATAT
>VWZP01007234.1:0-175601 GCA_013396995.1 Dicaeum eximium
AAATGTCCTGTCACTCCAGGACACTTGGACAGGAATATTCTTTCACAGTTCTCTGGATGTGGCTGATGCCTTGTTAGCCCCTGTGATTGAGCATGCTCATACAGAATGAGATACTTTTGGACTTCCACCAGAAGTTTTTTGTTTAATTTTTTTCATGTAGCCTCTGGAGCAAGGCATGCATTAACAGCTTCTGGTAAATCACTACAAGAACATGTGCTCAGATAAACTGGGGCAGCCAGGCACATTTTGTAGTGTTCTCAGACATTGAGGGTAAATCATTTAGGCTACATGTTTAGTTTCAGTACATCAGATATCTGTATCCCTCTGAAAACTACAGCCTTCAAACTGGATCACAGAGCTCTTCTGCAAACAAAAGAAAAAGCTCTGAGTTGCACAGAGGGTGGCTGTGAAAACTGGGAAAAATACCACCAACCAAACCCAAAGTGTTTAGCATCCCAAAAAGGAAAAAAATAATAATTTTAAAAATGAACAAACAAACAAAACACCCCCAGAAGGACCCAAAAAAACCCCCAAACAAAAACAAACAAATCTATATCTATCTATCTGTATATGCCAGTTAACCATGACAGAGATGGATGCATCATGAGACAGCCTTGCCTTCTCCAGAGTCTTTGGGACTGCCTATCTGAGATCCCCACAGAGACAAGGAGAAACTGGAAGGAAGCAAAGAGGAGACAAGAAAGTATGGAACAAAGACATGCCGTGCTTTCCCTGTTGACATCCAGATGCAAAGTACAATTAAGCTCCTTGGAGCCAGAACATCCCATCCTGTGAAAGGCTTATCTCACTAGATGAGAAGAGAGTATGCTCACTGCATGCCAGTTTGGGGCTGACACTTCGAACACCTTTTGCTATCCATCACAAGAAGAAGCAGAGTTTTAAATCAGACTTTTATTGATTTTATTGCATTTCTGAAGCATGACTCTTCATTTCTGAAATACTCAGAACTTACCCTTGTACACTGAGTGTGTACAGCAACATCAGCACAGGTTAACTTAATACTCTGCAGGAGCTTAGATGCACAATGACAATCTAATAATGTTTGATGTGTGGTTTGCCAATTGCATGCTGCAGGGACAGACTGTAACCTGTCTAAAGCACATTGGCAATAAAAGGAAAATTTATCTGTGTTTTTCCTTTATGGGATACAGGCACATAAGGATGTGAAATCTCTGTCCCTGAGTGTCTGCAAGGATGTCAGGCTGCAAGCTGGAACAGCTTTGAATGAATATGATTTTTTGGAAAGACACCTTTGTTGGTGCACTCACTGAAATGTCAAAATGGATTTAATTGCTAAGCATACCTTTCCAAGAAGCCATTGCCAGCTGAGATTTAATAATCATACAATGACATTTCTTCATAAACACTCCATTTAGCTATGGGAAATGAGATCACACGTAAGTATTCTGAGTTCTGCTCCTCACATCAGGACAGGTGGTGTCAGAAGAGGGATTAGGTGGAGTCTAAACACCTTCTGATCATACTAATAGCACAAAGAGATCAAATACAGAGTTTATTTAGGAAAAATATTTCTTTCTTTAGGATTTTTAAACCATTTTATGTCTTTGAACAGATAATCCCTGACCTGACTGTACATTTCCTGCCAGAGATTTTTCTGAGATTGTTCACAGGGTGGAAATAATAATTATTTCAGAATTTTCGGGCTTTACATTCCAATACAAGTTAGCTTTGGTTGTTTTCAGTGTCACACTTTTTCCACAGAACAAGACTTTCAAACTCTGACTAGAAATGACCATCAAACAACAAATCTCCATTTCCTCATAAGATACATGAACTTGTATCATCCTGGATTTACAGGTGGGAATTCTGCAACCAGCTGCAGCCTGGCCCTGAAGTACCTAAAGTGTAGGGGTACTGTTTTACTCATCCTGAAGCTTTCTGCTTGTCACACATTGAATCCCTGTCCTAGATGTGCCATTCCCTCATTCAGCTTCCTCCTCTGCCTGAAGGGATTCAAACCCAAATCTCCAACATCCAAAGAAGAGAATATTGAGGGTTTAGGGTATCTCCTATATAGAAAAAGACACAAGAAAAGTGAAGACAGTAAGGAATCAGACAAAAGAGGGCCTGTGCTGCCAAACAGATTTGGGACTCTTATTGGGGATTTCAAACACATTTATACTTTATAGGAAGGAGATATGCTCTTTCCTCACCACCAGCAAACAAAGCTAGAATTTTTCTATTTCTGTTTTAATGAATCTTGAACTCTCAGCAGCTAACTCCTGAGTTTTCAAGATGTTCCATGCAGATCTGGCAAAGCACAGAGTGCAATACTTTGGTGTATGGCTTTTTGTCCCTAACAACGTGCTTTGCAAAGCAGTGCTCTGTTCACAGGATAGGCTGTTATCCTGTAATTAACAAACACATCAGAACCAGTATCATAAATCACTGATAAAATAATTTCAATCATCTTTATGTACAGGAGATAATGCAGGGAGACAAGCTGTCACTCTGATTATCAGCGTTTCCAGTTGAAGGGAAGAAAGTAGCAGCTCTAGTTTGTGACCTCAGTCTGCACATGAATTAAGATACACCAAATAATGTTATTTTGCTTTCTGGTCATTGAAGAAAAACAAGTATTGCTTTGCTAAGAAATAGCGCTACCCAGAAAACTTTGACTGGAGACAGGTATCAATATGTATTTCATATTTCATTTTCAGCATGTCTCATCACCGTAAGTGAGGAGCCTGCTGGAGGTCAAAACACTGACAGCATTCTTGTCCAGCTTTGCTGTAACCAGGATAAAGCACTGCCACTACCAGGAAACTGCAACAAAGCACATTTCAGCTTTCCTGAACAGCAAACAGGAGGCAATTGGGCTTGAGCTGAAGTGAGAGAAGGAAAAGGATGCAGGAATTGTGTGAGAGAAGGACAGGAAAAGGAAGAGATGACAGGGTACAGCAAACAAGGGAGTGCTTTTAAACTCAGAAGACCTGGAATGGAGAAGAAAAGTTGTTACCTGCCTGTTTACATTTCTGTGCCACTTCGCAGCCAGCACAAGGCCAGGCTCCAGGCAGAGGCAAAGCCAAGCTCTCAGAAGCCATTTATTTGCATGGTTTGCTTTCCTCTTCCCTTTCCCTTTCCCTTTCACAAATGGGCTTTGTCAAACTGCTGCAGGAATTATACCTGAAACAACCGAGGTGCAAGTGAGGATGACCCAGGAAGGCTCTTCCAATACCCCAACTCAGACCCTAATGAGCAACTTCTGAAAATCAACTTTCCTTTTCAGCTTTTACCCAGAGACCCTGGCTAATGGAGAAGCTCCTCCACAACAGCATCACCTCTACTACAAAAAAGATATGTCAGGAATTGTATCTCCAAGGCCAAAACTCTCTTTTCCACTCACTCTGTGCTGAAGAATATTCCAACCTTCAGATACCGCGGAGTTATGGACCAGAGCTTGGCCAACAGGCTGAGCTTGGTGCAATTACCACACCCCCACAGTTCATCCCTCTCACTTGTTCAGACTGGTGTTTATGGGCTTGCTGTACTGGGGACTGCTAGGAAAGCACAGACCCCTTGCCAGGGCTCTCAGGGTGGTGGTGTTTGTTCTCCCTGCTCTCCTAGCACAGGCACCTTCATGGATAACAGAGGAGGTGGCAGTACAAAGCTGAGCTCGTGTGTCAGCCCAAACAGGGGCAGTGACACCTCTGCTCTCATATGTGTCATAGGCTGCCAAATGGGTCCTCCCTGCAACTCTTTCCTCCCCCCCAACACAGCTGGACAGCCAGCTCATTCTTAGCTTCAAGACCTTGTGACAATATCATTTGGTTACAGACTGTCATTTATATTGCCTTTGTTACATAGCCACCTTTTGAACATCATAATATGAACTTAATTCAATTATCTCTATCACAGAGACAAAATACATCATAATAGTACCAGAGCACTCTCAAGAGAATTCTGAAAATCTTAGTTCCCAGACAGCTGACCTGTGCAAGACAGGGGTTTATGGCAGCTGAAGGAATAAATGTGCAACTCAAAATTATAATAGAAAACCAGATTCAATTTCGCATCCTCAGCCCACTCCCTTCATCACGGGGTCAGCTTTCTTTAGAACTGTCCTGCTGATGTGGCAGTAAATCTTATAATATGTTTAATAAAATAGTATTAATGTGATGCCAAGGAACCCCAACAAGATCAAAACCTCATTGTTCAAAGCTGTACAGAGGCAGGCTCTGCTCTGAAGTGATGGTGATCTAATTATGCTGGGGCACCAGGAGTGCACAGCACTGCACTGATTTAATCCCTGTCACCCTGACCAGCCCTGGAAGAGCTGGACCTTCAGGCTTGGCAAACAGGGCTTTGCTCACCACACCTCTTCTGTTTGCCCTGCCAAGCAGCATTTTTTATGAGATCCCTTTTGTGAGAAGAACAAGCAGCCATGCCTGTGTGTGTATGCAGACGTGCAGAGTCTGTCTGCAGCACTGCAAACAGCCACATCTCACTGGGATTGCTGTTCCTTGCACCACACACTCTGCCAGTGTGCCCTGACCTGGTTTTTCACATCACAGCAGCAAGTGGACCCCACTGTCAGCCACAGAAAGAGAACAGAGACATGGTCAGAACTTTTCTTCATTTTGAAAATTATGGAGCTTCTCTGCTGTTTAAATTGCAATCATGAACAGCCCTTCTCCAAGTCACTGCATAGTTTTATTTATGTCTTGAGACAGTGACTCCCTCTTTTCAATGGCACCACTGGCACTTCAGCTCTTTGACACCCTTTTCTCCCCCCATACTTCAGGTTTGGCCCAACAGCTGCCCACCATTTGTAGAGAGGAGCCCTGGGAGCCCAGAGAGGTGCTGCTTCAAAAGTTGCAAAAGGAAAAATAAATCAATCTATGTGTCCTCCTCTGATCTGCCCTCACCTATGGTATGTCATGCTTATTATTGATTGAGTGCTCAAAATACCAACAGTGCCCTTTAACTGTTTTGATCAATAGAAGGTGTTCAGTTCTTCAGGAGACAGCTATCTTCAGAAACTGTAATGGGTAACAAAGCCTGGAAAAAACAAAATCTAACTCGCTGATTACCTGTGCCCCACTGTTCAGCCTTCAGCCCTGGCACACCTGCCAAGCAGGCAGTTTTCACCACATTTTGTCTTCACAATTCTAGAGGGAAATGAATGTGTGCTGAAGGTTTTCAGCCTTTTTGCTGTTACTGCTGCACATAACCTTCTGCACTGTTTGGGCACCAATTCTGTTGATTGGAAGATCTGTCTGAGCCATTCACAAGGGCTAGATCCCTCTTACCAGTAATTTATCCTAGAACTATAGAATGGCTTGGGCTGGAAGGGACTTTAAAGGTCACTCTGCCATGGGCAGGGACACCTTTCACCAGACCAGGTTGCTCAGAGCAACACCCAACCTGACACTGAACATCTCCAGGGTTGGGGAATCCACAGGTTCTCTGAGCAACCTGTTCCATCACCTTACCACCCTCCCAGTAAATATTGTCTTTGTAATATCTAATCTGAATCTACCCTCTATGAATTTGAAGCCATTCTTCTTTGCCCTGTTGCTCCAGACTCTTGTCTCTCTCCAATGATCTTGTAGGTTTCCTTTAGCTACTGTAATGACACACCTGGGTCACCCCAAAGCCTTTTCTTTTCCTGTCCCAATTCACTCAGCCTGATGTGCATGGTGCTTTGGATGCAGCATCACTTTTTCTCCTTTCTTTTCTGTTCTGTTCTGTTCTGTTCTGTTCTGTTCTGTTCTGTTCTGTTCTGTTAGAGAAACTTCAGAAGCTGGGTGAGCAATGAACATGTTGCTACACAGCTCTGGAGTGTGCAGAAAGATCCATACAATCCTCTTGAAAAGGAAGAGAAATAGCAATTTAATTTTTACCTTCTTCCTTCAAATGGTTTTCAGTCTTTATGGTGGAGGTGGAGAGATTTTTCCCTCCATAGCTCTTTATTGTTGTTGGACTTCTGCAGCACTATAAAAAGAAGCATTTATACTTGACAAGAAGCATTGCTTCCCAAAAGAAGGGAAGAGCTGGTGAAGGGAAGGTGCTGGGCAGGGAGGGCAGCATCACCACCTTCAGCAAGGATTATGGGGTGTAATAGCAGCACACAGGAATTTCATAAAAATTAATCTCATTGAAGAACTGAAGCCCAATAGTTTTCATCCTCAGACATGACTCAGTGCAAGACAGGGCTGGTTTTCTTTCCTCCATCCCAGTTGCAAAAAACATTTGGTTCTGTTAGCCTTCAGTAAATGCAGAATGAGAAGACTGAGGACTGAATTATGACATGACATTATTTGTTTCACACTCTGAAAAGGGCTGAACTTGCTGGATATGTTTTTAGTCCATTATTTTGCTTTTGACTTGCAGCTGTGGGGACTATCAGCCAAGAGATTTTTGTGAATACATCTTTAACTACTCTGGGCTGTCTGAGGAGCCACCATCAGTCAAGCAAATCAATGTTTTGAATTTTCCTGTGCAGCAAAGGCAGCAGGACCCTGGGCTCCATTGGGCAGGACACTGCCAGCAGCTCAGGGGAGGGGCTCCTTGTCCTCTGCTCAGCCTGGGACACACCTGGGATGCTGCACAACGTGGTGGGCTCCCAGCAGAAATAACACAGACGTACTGAAGGGAGAACCATCAAGGGTCACAAAGATGGTGAAGGAAATCCATGAGGAGGAAATCACATATGCTGTTTGAAATGTGATGGAAATAGAATCAGCAGCAGGTGGCTAGAGGAGCTGAGCTGGAGACTGGAGAGGATACACATGCAGACCCTTGTTCAATAAAAACCTGTGCACTGTTATCAGAACAGTTTTCAACTTGGGAACTTACAATCATGCAAATTTAATCCAAGGTATATTTAGTTCAACACCTGAAACTTCATTCAAAATTATCCAAAGCTTTGCAAAGCTGGTTTTTTTTTTGTGTGTGTGTGAACAGAGATGGAATTTCAAGAAAAGAAATGCTGTAAAGCATAAAGTTAATTTCTCATTTAAAAAATGGAAAAGGGCAAGCATCCCGCTGCTGAAAATTTTATGAATTGCAGTTTTATTCAGCTTGTTCTTCAAAAGAGCATGACTTAGTACTTGGGGTAGAAATCACGCTCAGCACATGTTTTTAGGACTGTCTTCAGATGTCACAGATAGCAATTTCCTGTGAATCACAGTTTGAATTGCATGTGTTAATAAATAACATCCAGTGCCATGTAACACATAGCATTTAGGAGCTGTTCAACAGCAAAGAGCAGGAGTGAATGACAGCACAGCTCATCAGCTACCACACAGTACCCCTCCCATATTATGGAGGGGAGATGTAGGCACAGAAAGGAAATTAGACAGGATATCAAGAGTGAGCACCGTAATTTCAGAAACATGTTAAGTATTATTTCTCAGTAGTTGCTAGAGCTGCAACATATAGAGGGTCAAACAAATAGACACAGTTCAGGGTTTTAATTGCTTATCAATTTTTCAGTAAGAACTACAAGTTTGCCACATCTTTGCTATGATACAATTTTTTTTAAACCTAATAAGGTGTCACTCATTCTACCATGCACATTTTTAAAATGACTTCTGATCTTCTCATGGTTGAACAAAATATCTGCATTGAAGTATCTTTTTACTCTAAAAAGCTTATCTTTTTTCTTAAAAAGCTCCTGAACAGCTAGTTTTGAACTGTCTAGACATTCTGAGTTCAGCTGTTATTTTACAAGCTAGGCACCATTGACATTTGAAATAATACATTAGTTTGTATAGAAAGAGGCATTTTTTGTCATAAAATGGCTCAGAGCCTAGATCATCAAAGATAAGTGTTCTCAAAGTAGTAATTCAGAGGGAAATTACTCCTTATTCACAAGCTCATACAGCGGTGACACAAGGGGAAAGTGGCAAGTCCTTCACTGAGACAATGAAATTACTTCTCTTAGGAAAGCTGCACATTTTGACTTCATTTATCAGTCACTGGTGACAACCACTGCTTTGGAGCTTTCCATGGACATTTTGCCTGACCATAAGCCTATGGCTGTGCTTTTGGGATCCACCTGGAGGGATCACAGCTCAGCACTGCACAGGCAAGCAGATCCAAAGAGCACCTGGATTCATAACAAGATCTGTGTCACCTGGAACCTCTCACTATTTTCCAGAGCTCCAAGTTGATTTCTTTTTGCATCAAACTAGCTGCAAATAAAACAGAATACTTTCCCTTCTAAGCTGTTTTTGAGCTAAAGCAGTCTCCTTAGAGCAAAAGCAGCTCTGTTCCTGGCTTCACCTATACAGGTATTTGGCATTGTTTGCTCAATTACTGCAGTGATAAGGACACCCAGCTTCCTTGCCAGTTTTCCTTCCTTCCTTCTCAATTTGGTTTTACTTTGTAGGAGCCATGGCCAACTAATGGTCCCTGGGTGAGAGCAGGAAGGCTCTGGATTAATAATTCCACCAAGGCAGCACAGTGGGGTTGGGATTCCCCTTTTCCAACATGAGCCTATTGCAGTTTCCTCTGCTGATCAGATCTTCAGGCACACAGAAGTATTGGCTCAGGAAGACCTTCAAACCCAGGATCCATCACATCATAAGCCCCTTTTCTCATAGCCAGCCTCATCCAGCTGTAACACTGGACCTGTAAGTTCCTGGCAGACAGCTTAGGGGATGTCCTGAGAACATTTGTAGGCTGAAGCTTCACAGTCAGAGTATCAGCATTACTGTGAAGAGAAGCCAGGTATTTTCTCTGCTGTAGAAAATTCCTGGAGTTTTGCTGTTCTGATCCACTCTGTAGCTGGATGGAATAGCAGCTGCTTAAGCTTTCAAAATTCCTATGATTTCAAATGCATAGTTAGAGGTATCAAAAGGCAACAGAGAAGCATGTACTGCAATAGATCTCTATGAATCTTTTATTTCATTTCCTTCCCATTGTGGATATTTAAGATGGCAACCATTCATCTGATCCAAAGATGTCTCAGTGGTTATGCGAACAGAAATCTGACATCAAAGACATTTGAAAGCTGTTGTTGAGCACGTTTTGAGTGTGCCTTGAGGCTGAAATTTCAGTGAGACAAAGGTTAGGGCTGTGGCTTATGCTAGCTTGATTCTCCAACCTAGTACAACCACAGTCCTCATACAGCTTCCCTCCAGCAGACAAACTGGGTTAGATAAGGCAAAAGACATCTGCAAAAAATTTTGATTTGTCCCGTGCAATATTTTGATTGCAAAAACTACCACCATGTCAAACACCAACACATTCAGAATTTGTCATAAAAGGGAAATGTCAACCAAAACTTCTACTTCTGTAGAAAGATATTCCAGCCATTAAATATCTTAACTGGTGATCTGGAAGAAAACAGAACATCAGTGCTGAGAATATTTTCAGATGAGAAAAAAATTGGCAAGACAGTAAATGGGGAAGATTGGTTAGACAGGGTGAGCTGGGTCACTTGCTGAAGCTGGTGGAATTTAGAAATCTGCTTTCATAAAGAAAGGAAAAGGAAAGGGAACAGGAAAAGGAAAAGGAAAAGGAAAAGGAAAAGGAAAAGGAAAAGGAAAAGGAAAAGGAAAAGGAAAAGGAAAAGGAAAAGGAAAAGGAAAAGGAAAAGGAAAAGGAAAAGGAAAAGGAAAAGGAAAAGGAAAAGGAAAAGGAAAAGGAAAAGGAAAAGGAAAAGGAAAAGGAAAAGGAAAAGGAAAAGGAAAAGGAAAAGGAAAAGGAAAAGGAAAAGGAAAAGGAAAAGGAAAAGGAAAAGGAAAAGGAAAAGGAAAAGGAAAAGGAAAAGGAAAAGGAAAAGGAAAAGGAAAAGGAAAAGGAAAAGGAAAAGGAAAAGGAAAAGGAAAAGGAAAAGGAAAAGGAAAAGGAAAAGGAAAAGGAAAAGGAAAAGGAAAAGGAAAAGGAAAAGGAAAAGGAAAAGGAAAAGGAAAAGGAAAAGGAAAAGGAAAAGGAAAAGGAAAAGGAAAAGGAAAAGGAAAAGGAAAAGGAAAAGGAAAAGGAAAAGGAAAAGGAAAAGGAAAAGGAAAAGGAAAAGGAAAAGGAAAAGGAAAAGGAAAAGGAAAAGGAAAAGGAAAAGGAAAAGGAAAAGNATGAGAGGTCAGGTCGTAGTCATATATGAATGAGGCTGTATGCAGAAGTTCATGGCACTGGGAAATAGCATCATAGTTATCACAAACTACTATCTGACTTGTGTTTATAATGTAATGGAAAAGGTGTAATAACTCAAATTTGAGGCTGAAAAAGTAACAGAATACCAACTTTGTGTGCAGTGACAAATTCAGATTTGCAAGTTTGTGCATCTGCACTTTGAAATTACATTTTTAAGCATTCCACGAGAGAAGAAAAAACTCAGTGTATTTATCTCATTTAAGGGAAGAGAGAGGTGATTTGACCAAAATTTGTAAGCACCCCTCTGTGAAATAGATTTCTAATGGAAGCTGCACCTATTCCTGGCCTGGAAAGAAAGAACACAGCCATGAGTTTGGAAGAAGAAGGTACAAAAATGGCAGCTAGCAAAAAGGAGAAAGCTTGAAAAATCAGTCACAGAATGGACAGAGTCAGTCACAGAATGGTTTGGGTTGGAAGAAACTCAATAATCTTGTTTCAACCCCCTGCCATGGGCAGGGACACCTTCCACTAGACCAGGTTACTCAGAGTCCCATCCAATCTGGCTTTGACAGGTGCTCCAGCCCTCTGATCATCTTGGTGGCCTCCTCTGGGCTCACCCCAGCAGGTCCCTGTCCCTCCTGTGCTGGGAGCCCAGAGCTGGGTGCAGTGCTCCAGGTGGGTCTCAGCAGAGCAGAGCAGAGCAGAGGGGCAGAATCCCCTCCCTCCCCTGCTGCCCACGGGCTCTGGATGCAGCCCAGGACACGTTTGGCTCTCTGGGCTGTGAGTGCCATGGCCGGGGCTTGTGCAGCCTCTCACCCACAGCACCCCCAGGTCCTTCTGGGCAGGGCTGCTCTGGGTCTGCTCATGCCCAGCCTGTGCTGGTACCAGGGGTTGTCCCAGCCCAGGTGCAGCACCAGCACTTGGCCTTGTTAGACCTTATGATTTTTCTCATGGACCTCTCATTGAGCTTGTCTGGGTCCCTCTGGATGGCATCCTGTCCTTCAGGTGTGTCCTCATCACACCTCAGCTTGGTGTCCTCTGCAAACTTGGTGAGGGTGCACTTGATCCCTTTTCTATGTCATTAATGAAGATATAACACAGTAAGGACCTCTGGGTGTACCACCTGCCACTGATGTCCTTTGGGGCTCAAAGGCATTGACCTTTACCCTCTGGATGTTACTGTCCAACCACTTTCATATCCATCTAACAGAGCACTTGTCAAATCCATCTCTCTCCCTACATGAAGCATGTCATCTGAGCAGCCCAGCTCATGAGCATGCAAAATGTGTTGCTTTCACCAGGACAAAAGCTCCACATATCTCAAACTAAGTTTGAGTTCTCCTTTGGTCAGAACAAGTACTGCTAAGGACACAGCAGTCCTCTTACCAGCAACCTTAATTCACTAATCTAGGGCTAAATATTTACAGTCATTCTCTGAATAAATAAAGATAATTAAAGAGAAGAAAGAAACCTGCTGCCCTTGTAGCTCTAGTTTACAGTGGGTTTGGCACTCCATATACTGCATATTTTCATCTCAGCAGGCAGCTCTCATTCGAGAGGGACAGGTGTCATGGGCTTTTACAGAGGACACACAGTGTTCTTCCTTCAGGGATTTATTTTACGGTGTTTGCTGTGAAAGGTGTTCAGGCTCAAGCATCTAAGAGCCCCGTGTGTGTGTGCACAAACAGTGGGCGTCAGTCAGACTCTTTAAATCTGTTTGGGGACTCTTGGTAACTGTGAAGCCAATTCAGCACCAGCTTCTCACAGCTGTTGGCCAGTAAAATACATCCAGGAAAACCAACAGCTTTCAGTTCTGAGCTCAGCAGATTTCCTGTATGAAACCAGCACAACATTTCTGGCCACCAGAAAATAAAGAGCTTTTCTGGATAACACTTTCTTCCCCAGTGGATTGATTATACATTTAAACAAAAATCTCAAACAGATCATCTATGGTCAAGATGTTATGCTGTTTGTGCTGTCATAATTGTCACTATGTGCTGGAAAACTCTGTCAAGAGGAAAGACAGGAAAGGGTCCCCTCCAGCATCCTGCACAAAACTGCAATGAAGGCACTCACTCATCTAAATGTGAACTCCAAGGAAGTGGCAGCTGGTAGACAAACTATCCAACAGAGTTTCTGTCCTGTGAAGAGCACTGACCAACACCCCTCAACAGGAACATGTAATTTCAGAAATACTGCAACCATCAGTTTTGATATTGTTCATGATTACTCACAAAACCTGAATTAATGCAAAAAAGGTTTCAAACACTGCAATACTCTACTTTTCAGAAACTAAACTTTCTAGCATAGTTTGTTCCCACTGCTGCTTCCCATTTACACAGACAAACAAACTCTTCACCAAGGGTGAGGGGGACTGTCTGTATTGGATGGAAAATTTCAGCTCCAGTTTTGGTTACCTTTCTGCAGTTTCAGACCCTGTAAAGGTCATGGCCACCCTAATCACAGCACCAGAATAAAAGCTCCCTGAACAAAGTTTCCAATGTATTAGTGGCACATTTTGCCTCCTCACGTGATTGTTACAGCAGCAAGCAGTGAACCCTGAGATATGTGTTGCTCAAACGATTTGTTGAACTCGGCAGAGAAAGTTTTTGTGTTCCCCATCTCGCTACTCTTTGGGATACCATGAGTCCAACAAGGCATGAAAAACACATTCCCCATTTGGAGGGTGACTGCAGGTCAGGCAGACTGATGCTGAGTCCGAGTGGGTGTTGGGAAGGCAAAGGAGCAGCACATCCAAAGCCCCAGCACCCTCGCACAAGCCAGCACTGCCAGCTCCAGCAGGGTCCCTCGAGGGTACCCTGGTCCATCAGACCACCCTTGGGGGAGGGCAGAGGGTGCCAGCAGGAGGCTTCAGCCAAAATCTGAAGTTTGCTGATCATGTAACAACAATAATTTCCAACAGATGTTCTTGCTCCCAGTAACTACAGCAGGATCTTGCAGCTGCAACATCCCCTCTGCCTCCTTGCCTAAACACAAACTCACAAGAGAGGCATGAACAGAAATGAAATGGCCTGGGAGCAACAGGGAGCTGTCAGCTTCCAGGTGACACACAGGGAGCACTTGCTGACCAGAGGGATGTCTGCTGAAAGCAAACTCCTGCCTATGCTGGACCCTGTGGGTGCTCATGGCCTCCCCTCAGTTTAGATGTAAAGCAAAACTTCAACTTTACAGGGCTGTGAAGCTGAGACCAGCTGAGCTAAACATCTCATCAGATGGGCAGGAGGCTGAAACAGTCACTTCTACATCCACAGCTGCTGGGGAAAAAAAAATCTCACTTGTCTTCCAGTGTGTGTGGCACTCCAGTGATTTGCAATGACTACCAGGGCCAGGGAGTGTCCCACGAAGGCTGGAACTAGTGACAGAGTTACATAGAAAACAATTTGCAGACCACCATTCATTATCTTTCAGACAGGCATTGCAGCACAGGACAGTAATTTTATCAGCCAGCATGGTTTGTTATGAGTCTGATTCATGCTCCCATATGTTATAGCCCGACAATATTTTTATTACCAGAGCCAAACAACAAGGAAATATACTTCCAAGTGAACACGGTGGTAATTAAATGTCAGGCTTCTTTAGTTCAGCTGAAGTATGAAACAGATAACAGATAGAGGAGAATAAACAGGAAACACAGTATCTCCATGACTGCCATCTGCATAAACAAGCATGTGGGGAGCTCAAAGGTTCACTGCACTTCTGTTCACAGCGAGTCCTGGTGGGCTTGCAATAAAACACTCCCTCTTTGATAGTTCATTGATCACCTTCCCCCACCCTGGAGTTTTCCTTATGGCAGTTTCCCATTCATGCCACATTTGCCATCACTCAAAGACGCCGGTGTTGCAAGTGGGAGCTTTCCTTAACACCAGCACCACAGTAAACTGCAGTGCCCTTTGCCCTTTGCTCAGATGGGTGGGTGAGAGGCTGCACATGCCCCGGCCATGGCACTCACAGCCCAGAGAGCCAAAGGTGTCCTGGGCTGCATCCAGAGCCCGTGGGCAGCAGGGGAGGGAGGGGATTCTGCCCCTCTGCTCTGCTCTGCTGAGACCCACCTGGAGCACTGCACCCAGCTCTGGGCTCCCAGCACAGGAGGGACAGGGACCTGCTGGGGTGAGCCCAGAGGAGACCACCAAGATGATCAGAGGGATGGAGCACCCTGGCTGTGAGGACAGGCTGAGAAAACTGGGATTGCTCAGGCTAGAAAATAAAAGGACTTGGGGTGACCTTATTGTGGCCTTCCAGTACCTGAAGGGAGCCAACAAGAATAATGGTGAGAGATTATTTGTAAAAGCATCTAGTGACAGGACAAGGGGGAATGGCTTCAAACTGATAAAGGGCAGGTTTAGATTAGATATTAGCAAGAAATTCTTCTCTGTGAGGGTGGTGAGGCACTGGCACAGATTGCCCAGAGAAGCTGTGGATGCCACATCCCTGGAAGTGTTCAAGGCCAGGCTGGATGGGGCTTTGAGCAGCCTGGTCTAGTGGAAGATGTCCCTGGCCATAGCAGTGTGTTGAAACTAGATCATCTTTAAGGTTTCTTCCAACTCAAACCATCCTGTGATTCTACAGTTCATTCTCTGATGTCTCAGGCCCCAGTTGAAGCCACTGAACCCAGACCATCTCACCTGCTTTTAGCACAACAGAGATAGAGGTAACTCCAGAGATCTAGCATAAGACTGCCTTTCAAACCATCCAATCCCACCAGGAAAATATTTTCCTCTGTCTCAAATCTTTAACTTTGATCTAGGAAATGTTAACTTGATCACTCATAATGGTATCAGTGAATTAGGAGAAGCCTTTGAGAATCTTGATATTTTCTTTTTTATTAGTTTGTGATACCAAGTTGGCATCAAGTGAGGCCCAGATTATTTAGCAGCTCCTTGGTTTCAAGATGTTCCTTTAAAAACCCTGACACCACATCTTACAGAACGTGGCTGGCCACTCTGAGGGTCCTGTGGTTATTTCTCTTTCCCTGGGTCTTACTGCTGTAACCACTGCATCTGTAGGAGAAACTCATACTCCTTGGCTGACACATCCCAGGTTTTGTTCCTGTCAGTGTGCTGGAGGTATCTGCATTTGCTCCTAAGAGAAAAGAGGAGGTTGGGATCAATGAGTGACAGAAATAAGCAGTACCCTCATGTGAGCTATATTCTTGTCTACTGATGGAATAAGGGCTAGAGAGGCTGCAGTGCTGGGCAGCAGCAAACAACCACATTTCTTCTCAGTCACCACTCTGAAACACAGTCAGATCAGCCAATCCAAGCAAGAGAGAGGTGTCTGACACCAACTCCTGTTCTCCAGGAAACATGAGAACCCTCTGAAAACAAGGACAGGACATTTGGCAGGGCTGAAATTTCTCCCTCTCAAGCCTCCAACATATCGTGTTTCTATACCCACAAAATTAAACTATCAGTTCTGCTGCATCAATACCTTTGTCTGAACACCCCACCTGAAATCCCTTTCTCTTACCTCATCCTGTCACCTGCTGGTTTAATTTTGAGCTGATGTTGGCAGCCAACAGGCAGTTCCTTGGGTGGGTGTTTGCGGCAGATGTCTATCCCTGACCTCCCCCCATCCCTTGCCACAGAGAGTTGGTGCACAGATAACCTGGGCTGAAAGGCTCAGGAAGGGGACATCTCTGGTGCCAGAAGGGCTCAGGCCTCAGCTAAGAATCAATATCTTAGTCTGAAGAGCTGATGTGGGAAGAGATAAAAGGAATATTCTCTACTAAGAGACCCTGTTTTACAAACTATGAAAGACACCCGAGTTATCACAGAGGCAGAAGCCTTCTACACACACACCCTGAAAGTGTGAGAGACCTCTCCCTAGAGTCTGGAGACAAGTTCCATGGTTATTTCCCTGGGGATTGAGGGAAAAGATCCCAATGTGTGCCCCACCAACAATTGGATGGTAAGATACATTGAATCCTAAGTTATATTATTAACATTAATAGGTACCTTTAACTTCACGCTGTATTTACCTACTAGCAGTCTCTTTTTGTCCTTATTCCTCTGTAGTATTGGTTTGGTTTAAGTCTTACATCTGTTTTATATCTATTAATAAATAATCCATTCTATAGTAGACCAAATCAGCCATTATTAAAGAACTTGTGAACAAGAGTAGCCTTAGGGGTGCTGGCCACCTCAATAAAGCTACTGCCTGCTGCCAGAGGCCTGGGCAATAGGCAAGGACTTATCTAGACTCCAACATCCATTTGTGGCAGTGCTGCATGCTTGGCTGAGCCAAGTTTCTGGGCATAAGCACCAGGACTGGCAAAACTTGAGAAGATTCAGGGTGGGGGGCAAGGGGCATGGTAATATTATATACAACTCTTCAATAGACACAACAGACACACTCACTTGCTGCCAACAAATTAAGACATACGTGGTTAACCACAAGAAGTGGTAAGATTTCCTCTATTTCATGGGAAGTAATGAAGCCTTTTAGTGTATATTTTTACTTAGCACCACGCCCTATTCTTCTACTCATTTTAATGATCTCTTTTATGCTGGAGTATCAAGCACCAAAACAACCCAGTGATGGGGATCCCTGGCATATAAAATATATTATTAAAGCTTTTGTTTTTTTTCCTGGAAATTCCATTGTATGAATCTTCTTGCACTGAAGATACAAAATACCAGAGACATCAAACATATGCAATGCCATTTATTGAAGCTTGAAACAAATATGTCATCATAGTTTTCTTTTTTGAACCTTGAAGTGTTAGAACAAGCTGTGAATGTGACAAATACACATTTTTTCCTGAGCAATCTGTTGAAGCTGCTGTGTCTCGGGCTAATATGATAATATAATGATAATACACCTCTGCACTTAGTATTCAATTCAGTTTTGAGACTAATGACCATCTGGGTTCAGATCATAAATCCACCTTTACTTAAGAACAGTTGTGTCACAATAGCAGTGGCACTGCTCTGTTAAAACAGTTCCTGTTGTCACAGTATTTTCCCTAAAGTTTTATGCTGAGAAACAGTAATGACTGCATTTCCCTGGGTAGAAAGATTATCCTGACTAATGTCCATAATATAATTTATTCACTTCTTGTTCATTTCAAATGAAATAACAGCTCCCTGAAGAAAACAATGAAGGCAGAAATGGTTTAACTCCATACTAGCCCTAAGGAGCACCAGAAGGACAACTCCTGCAGGAATTCTCCTCTATCCTGCACCATATCCACTCAGTCAGCTCCTTTCTCATTAGCCCACATATTTGGTGGCCTCCTTCTGCTGACCTGTGTGGACAAAATGTTATGCAGATACCTCTATGCACAGAGTAATCTGACCCAGAACTCTGTCCTGCCCAAATCCTATAGAATGCCTCTGGGAATGTGAGGAGCACCTGTACTGCCACCAGTCCAGGCTGTTTGGCTGTCAGGGAACTGCTCTACACCACCCAGCCCGAGCCCAAGCCCTGCCCAAATCCTTCCTGAATCAGGCAGGACACCTCTACTCTTGCATGATTCAATACTTCTGTGTCCAGAGGAGTAAGAACTGCCCAGATTTCTATTGCTCAAAGGGTCCCCAGAAGGAGAGAAGCAAACTGTGATACTTAAAAAGCATCATGTCTGGTGCTGGCCAGCAACACCACAGACATATTATTGCAAGAGTGTGTGCATGCACACACATGCACCATTGCAAGTCATCCCCATGTCTGTTAACCTAGCACCACATTTTTAACAGTGGATTTTGTTTTATCAGCACCTAAAACTGGGGTTATATTGCCATCCCAGAGGTTAATAAATCTAACCTTACCATGCTGCATATTTTGAACTCCCAGAGCCTTCAAGTGAAGAAGGAAGTCCTTAGCCAAAGGATACAAACCTTTGAAAAATGACAATTTGACTCATGGCCATCATTAGGTTAATATATTATAGCCAGGCTGAAATACTTCTATTAACTTTCATAAAGGTCTGTCTATAAAAAAAGCTACTGCTAGTCATAGTTCTGTAACCACAGTTACACTTGGATTCATGACCGTGTGTCTCACACAGTATACTGCATAAAATGTGCATTTCCCTGCACTACAATCTGAAATTGTAAGGTAAGTAGGATGCAAATCAGAGATTAAAAAAAAAAAAGGCATAAGAACCAAGGTGTCCAAATCCTACTGAATTCCAAAGGAGTCTAAATGCCTGCTCTTGTCCAGTTCTTTTCAGAATGTCCAGCTTTGCTCAAAGGGTCCAGTGTTGGTTCCCTGAAGTTTGTTTTGGCATTTTCTTCACTAGCAAAACTGATATGGTATTTGGCTAGTGGTGCTCTCATGCCTGAGGCCTGAAGTATGCAGATACTACTCTGGGCCTCAGATTCCTGTCCCAGGAGCCCTCAGTTCCACTATGAATATGGATTTGCACTGTGGGAGAAGTCTACTGTGAGTGAGGCGTTAGAGAGCTCTTGTGAATGTGGGCTTATGCTCTGCTAGGAGACACTGGATGAAATGATAGCTCTATCACTGAACATCTCTGTAAATTACAGGGTTTCCAGTTTCTAGCTGGCCTTTATGCTGATGGTGTAAAATGGATTTCAAAATGTAGTACAGGATATTTCCAGCTGAAATGCTTGCATGCCACATTTGAAGCTGCAGGAAAGGTTTAAGTCTGTAAAATTGAATTCCATCACATAAGTTAACATGAAATTAGCAGAACTGTTTAGCTGGGCCAGCTCATTGCTCCTTCCTTTCTTTTTCATTTGTCAAAGAAAAGAAAGATTTCCGTTTTTAAATGCAAAAGACTCAACTTCAATTGTCCTTACCTACATCAGCTTAGAAGTCTTTTGCTATCTCACTATGTGACTCCTTTACTCTTTGTGCTGTAAAGAGTGGAAATCATTACAGTGAAGATTCCTGGTTCCTCTGCTCAGCAGCTGTAACATTCTTGAACTAAATGGAGCTGACCACTAACATAAAACTGGTGGAAGTGAGAAGTCAAGAGAGAGAGAACACTACCCTTTTCAAAGGGTAAGTGTTGAGGTTAAATTTTTGCTGCAGAACAAGCTGGTGCAGCCTCTATGCTCCACCAGTCTCCTGACAGCTTTTTATGTCCTGCTGACCTGTACCATTTGTGTCTGAATACCTGCAGCTATAGAGACTGGCCATACTCTTGAGTGGGTTGCCTTATCTAGTTTCAAATGGCCTTGGATAGTTAATTTTAAATGGAGAGGAACTACAGATGATACTTAAGAATGTTATTGCCTGTCTAGCAAAAGATCTGCAAATCCACATTTTTCTTTATACTGAAATTATTCTACCAGATAGAGTGTATAAAACTGTTTAGAAGATACTGCTGGCTTCTCCCCTAAATGTGTGAAAAAGACACATAGATATGGCACTTAGGGGTATGGTTTAGTGGTGGACTTGGCAGTGCTGGGTTAAAGGCTGGAACTGTGGATCTTAAAGGTCTTTTCCAGCCTATATGATTCTGTTACTATTAAGGTGGTAGATGCAAATGGCTTGGCTTTTGTGGTACCAAGAAATGCTGCTTAAATCATATTTGGGAACTTTACATCCAATATTTTATGGGCTTTTCAGGTTACAGCAAGACATTTGTAGCAGAAGAAAACTGTAAAGAACAGGTTATGGCTGAGGTATCCTTTAGAGGTTCAGTCAAGTACTAAGCCAAGCTTTTTTTCTCCTGAAAAAAGCAATGTTTCAATTCATCCTGCCTATCATAAGCAGATATTACAGAACTCTGCTTTTAAGTTTATTAAGTGAGCAATGAATTTAGAGAAACACTGCAATTTCACCTTGATTCGTAACAACGAAAGGCAAGAGAGCAAAAAGAGAACTGGCCCATGGCACAGGTATGTGTCTGTTGCCCCAAGGGCCACCTTCACTAAGCACTCTTGAGTAAGCAGTGCTGGTGCTTCAAGTGGGTTTTGGAAAAGAGATGGAAGAACAAGTTAAACATTCATTACAAAAAGTCAGAAAATTCTTGCAAGCCTGTTTCTATTGTCTACGCATGCCTAAGTAGTACTAGCTGCTGGTACATTGAAAATTACGGTACAAATTTTGGACTATTACAGAGAAAAAACTGACGCAGTAAATTATGACTGATAATCCTAGGCAATGTGTTTTCCCAGTTTTGATCACAGATTTCCATTTATGCTGGATGGTTCAGAAAAAAATTAAGGAACAGAGAAGCTGTAAACAGAAGCTCTATTCAAGGAAACAATAAAAAAAACCAGCTAGGGCCAAGCTGCTTGGTTGTTGTTTTCTTAGTTTTGAGGTGGTTTTCTTCTAGATTTAGTGTAATTTTGTTGTTTGAAGCCTCGCTGATCCCCGTGTCTTGCTTTGTCACGAAGTCGGGGCTGACTACACGTGGAGCAGCACTGAGTCTGTATGGATGGCAGCAAGCACTTGCCAAGGCCTTTCAGCCTCTGGCAGAAGTGCACTGACAGCTGGTCCTTGCTGCAGGGCAGCCCTGTAGTGAAGAAGATGACAAGAATTAGCTGTATTTCACTGACACACTCCCTCTATCTCTAGAATTTTGAGCTGCTTTATGCCAAGATAGTCATGTCTATTAAGGGCCTTATCTATGGTGGCTTTCTCTTCCCTTGTATTATGGGTCAGTTTGACCTCCCACTGAAATTCTGGGATTTTACTGAACCCTTGACCTGTTTTGGAAAACAAAGCACTCATGACTGTTCAGTGAGACTTTACTTTCATGGCAGACACAGCTGATCTACGTTTTCCACTTTGACTTTTCTGCTGGTGAGGACTGCCAGAGAAAGCCTGGCAATAATAAATGAGTTTGGTACTTTTGCATTCTTGTAACTGCCCCTAAGACAAGCATCAGGAGCTGGCAGGGTGCTGCACAGCCAGCCAGGGCAGGCAGGAGAGTGCAGACAATGCACATGCAACAGCACATTCAGCTTGGCTATGCTTTAATTCCTGTGGCATCAGAGTATGGCAGGGACTGCTGCTGTCTGTACTACCATGGTGACAGGTCTGTGGTAACTCTAATGAACTGAGATGGGCCAGATTTAGCCAGATATTAGAAACTGGAAGTCCTCAGCTGCGAGGAGACAAGGTGTGCAAAAGAAGGAAGATGGTATATTAGCAAGGCTGTTCTCCAGCAAATCCCTCAACACTGCAATTGGCTAACTGGACAAGTTCCAGCTGACTGGAAATTAATGTAGATGTAAATGTAATGCCTATCTACAGAAGGATGATCTAGGGGACTACAGGCCTGTACAGCTACCTGAAAGGAGGTTGTAGTGAGGTGGGGGTCAGCCTATCTTCCACTCCTACAGTGAGAGGACAAGAGGAAATGGCCTTAAGCTGAGACAGAGGAGGTTCAGATTAGCTTTAGAAAACATTTTTTCACTGTTAGGGTGGTCAGGCATTGAATAGGCTGCTCAGGGAGGTGGTAGAGGCACCATTCCTGGAGGTGTTCAAGAGGCATCTGGACCTGACACTGGGTGATGTGGTTTAGTGGTTCAGGGGTTACAGTGGCAGTGCTGGGTGGATGGTTGGACTGGATAGTCTTGAGGGTCTCTTCCAGCCTTGACAATTCCATGATTCTGTGAACTTGCTGCCATAGTACAGGGTGGATGCAGAGAGCATCACAGCATCAAAAAGAATTGCAACATATTAACGAAGGTTTAAATTAAAAAGGCACTCCATGGAGAACTTTTAATAGTCCTAATATATGGCAGCTGGAAATGCTGGAGGACTGTCACAGAAATTAATCCCATGAAAGGACCAACCTCCTGCATTCCTGCTAAGCAGCATTTTTTAATGCCATTGTTGGAGACATAAGGGTGGGCTTCATGGACCAGTGCTTACCCAGTAGGGCATTTCTTATGTTTTATGGGCCACTTGAGCTTTTATTCACAGAAGTAACTATTACTAATATGTACAGACAGTATTTATCTGAGTCTGTCTTTCTGAACATGAGAGGGACAGGAAATAAGCAAACCAATCCACCCCAGGGCAAAACATGTGCTAAAACTCTTTGAACAGCAGCAGGAGTGATGC
The DNA here is from genome assembly GCA_013396995.1 of Dicaeum eximium. Lineage (NCBI taxonomy): Eukaryota > Metazoa > Chordata > Aves > Passeriformes > Dicaeidae > Dicaeum > Dicaeum eximium. The sequence goes on from VWZP01007234.1 coordinate 22,096, forward strand.
ATCACTCTCAAGAGCATGTCAGGTCTGCACTGCCCTCAGGATTCAAACCATTGTCTCCCTGTCAAATTAGACCCTTAGCACTGACTAATAGGGAAGATCATCCTCCAAAAGGCTTTTGAAAATTTTTCTAGAAGGGCTGTGAGCTGTTGCTGTTCTTTCCTGAGGATACCTGCCAGATACAGCAGTACACAGACTGCACCTAAAGATGTGTATCTTTCTGTAAGCTTCCCCCTTCCCCGATGCCTCTTTTTGGGGGCTATTAACCATGTAACCAGCTGGCCTTTGAAGGACAGAGGTACAGGACACCCTGACTCACAAGAGAACTTCTCTTCTCTAATCAAAGAGTACCTTTTGATTTTGGACAGTCTCACCCAGTGGGACACTGCTTTTTTTACAGAGTCTGTAAGAATTTGCTTGCTTGCATGCCCAGTCCAGAATTTACAGCTTCCATAGAGGGATCTGCCTTAAGAAATGGCATCTGTTTGGACTCACTGTGTGCCCTTCCACAGTCCTCACTGCAGCCTGAGTGTCCTAAAACAGGCCAATATAAGCACAGCTACTAATTTAGCAGTGTCATCATAAATTAGGGATGCATGCCCTGAGACTGCACTCCCCATCATGGCAATACAAGGCCAGAAGTGCTAGAAGACACAACAGTGTGGTTCTGCCAACAGAGCAGCTGAGCAGTAGCAGGCCAGGGTGACCTGTAATTACTGAACCCACACTACTCAAAAGAAGTTGATAGATTGAGTCAGCTCCCAGTTTTTGCAGAATCTCAGCACAAATGGAGAAAACTGTTTCATGCATGTGTATTACCCTACCTGTATTTCTCCTGCACTCTTGCAGATTGCATTTCTGATATTTTGTGGGCTTGGCTTTATCCATGCACATACTGTCATCTTCAGTTTCATTAGTTTCTGTATTCATGCATTTCACAGTTCTTTGCTGAATGCCCCCTCCACAAGAAACAGCACACTGAAAGAGTAATTTTAACATACATAAAGTTTTTTTACATGGAAATTTTGTAATATGTCAATATTTGAGCTGTGATGTGACAGGAAGCTAAAAGTGCTGTGTGATCCAGAAGCAATGGCATTACAGTACTCTGTGTACTCTGTGCCCCATCCAGACACCTCCATGGTGCATTGTAGCCAGATTTGGCAGGACAAAGTAGAGGGTAAATAGTATAAACACAGCTTCTTGGAATGTGTAAATAGGGGGAGAGGACTGTTTTCTACAGAGGAAAAGGATGATTTGCAGTGCCAGTGCTACAATATAAGAGACTCGTAAACCAAATTCATACAAATTAGGACGGTTTTTACTTCCTGTGTTTTCTGACTAATTAAGTTAAGCACGAATAACCAATTGCAATGTTAGGTCTACAAATGACCTAAGCTAAGATTTTAAAAAATCCTAATAAGTTTTTGTTTCTTTCCTGGCTTTTAAACAGAGTTTATCCTTTCTCTGTGACCACAGAAGAACTGTCAGCTGCTTCTTTTGGCTGCACACAGAAGGCCATAAAACCCAAATGCTTTTAAAATATCTTCCTGTACCATTCTGTAGATGTACTTAATTCTTGTGACTTCCCAGAGTGTCTGAGAATCCCAATTAGTTTAGATTTTTTTCTCTCTACAGATAAATAGTGCCAGCAGATAAATGAGATAAAGAATTCAGCAGATAGAGAATGTCAGCTAATGAAGCACAAGAGATGAAGACAGGAATGGAACCTCTGTCATTTTTCAGCAAATTATCCCCTCTCTAATGTGTATCTCTGTACATGAAGCACAATAGTACTGGCATGAGGTACACTGAAAGATCTTAGATATTCTTGCAACAACTTTATACTGAGGTTTAAAATATTTTTATAAAGTAAAATTATTAATGATATTACATCAATATGGGATTAACTAAAAGAGTTGCTATAATGTTTGGTATTGTTATTTATTTTATGCACTTCACTTCCATATTTAAGTGTTACACTAAGTCTACATTACATTATAGTCATGTCTCATCTAATGGCTTTGTGTTAAAACCAACTCATTGAATTTTCTGTGTTAAATGAGACTCTGGTGTTTCCTGATTTGTGCCTCCTTCTTTGAGCATTCCTTCAATATTCCATTCTGCTGTGAGGAGTACTTGTAATGTATGCAATGTTTATTAAGGAAACTGGAGGGAAAGGTTTACTAGATATATTAGTTTCTTTGTAGATAAGTATGTATAGCAATAGATAAATATGCACAGCAGATACTGGAAGGTTCCCCAAAGATACACCTCATATTTGTCAATTTGTCAAGATTCCAGGTACTCATTAGGAGGCTATTGGTCAAAATTCAGAACTTCTCTTTATGTGGGCAAGTACAATATTCCCCAGAGTTGTTTTGAGGATCACCTGATCCCCTCCAATCGCCTTAAACAGTGGAAATTTCAAACGTGCTGTGGAAGAGTGTGAATGGCAAAACCCCTTTGTTCTTAGACAAGATAGAAAATCACAGACTTCCTTTTGACATCTAATACAGCAACAAAAAATAGAAGCTAAAATATCTGTCACCTGAAGGAACAGACACTGGCTATGAAATACTCAGTAAAGTTTTCAGAAGTTTTTCTCTCGCAGCTTCAGCTGCGCATAAGAAAACGTACTTGCCACAGGTGCTGAGGTTCAGAGACAAGACAATAATATGACCAAACATGGCCAACTCGTAACAAAAAATAGAACAGAAGGAAACTGAGTCCTACCGGGCTCCAGGCGTGGTGAACCCACTGTGTGCAAGGCTGGCTGTTGCACGGTGCAGTGGTGTCAGGCCTTTCAGTCCCGTCACAGTGCCCTTCCCGCGGGCAGGACACGAGCCGCTCCTGCTGGCCACCGCCGCACGTCCTTGAACACTGGCAACAGAGGGCACAGCCAGAGCGGGGACAGGATGAGAAACCAGACACAGACCACAGAGATGGTCGGAGATGTTCATTTAGAAATGCGAGGCCACAGGTGACAAGAACCCAGGGTCAAAGGCCCCTGGGTTTAGAAAGATGCACAGGCAAGCCTGCACACCAAGTCCTAAAGTCCAGACATGAAGGAAAGCTCGGCACTGAGACATTTATTCCATGTGCTTGGAAGACCCTGAGAAGAAGCTCTTACACAGGGGAAAGCTGCTCCTGGCACATACTACTGGAAGGACTAAAGGACAGAGAAGAAGTTACACAGAAGTTACACAGAAGGCTACACAGAACAGGCAACACAGAGCTGCCCATCAACGTCACCAACACCAGTAGCAGCTCTGACAAGAATTAGAGTAGAAGTCATATGTCAGCAGGATTAATCTGTAACATTAACTGAAGACAGAACAAGTTCATAAGATGCAGCATCTCATTTTTATGAGGTGGTTGGGGACATTAAAATTCAATCCATACAATAATTAAATTCTTTGGCAGTAAAAGTGCCATACAAAGTGTCATGCAAGCATAGTGACCCAGGTTATTTTTAAAACATTCTTCCATCCACATTCTAGAATTACTTATTCACTCTTTTTTTTACTATTTTTTCACTAAGTCTGTAGTAGATTATGCTTGAAACAAAGTATTTTATACTCTGATAAGAAATAAGGTATCAAATACACTTTGAATAATGCATTGTTATTGTCCTACAAGGAATTGCATGCCTATGGACAGAACAATATATCTGACATCTGACAAATTAATCTTTTCAAGCCATTTCTATCCAGTGTCTTTAGCATGAGGACAACTTCCAGGGTTGGACTAGTGTTTTTATAAAGTATTTTAAGTGGCAAACAAATGCAATCGTTTGGTTGTTTTTATTTTTCTAACCCCTGCTGATTGCTCTGACATCACACCCTGGTCTACTCCAGGTGTGATTTGTTAGTGCCCTGTAAAGAAAATGTGATCACCTCCCTTAAAATCCCAAAGCATTAGGTCCACAGGGCTGCAAACATCGTGACACTTTCTCCAGAGCTGCTTTCATTGGTGTTAAATTCTAAAATATAATCAGGCCATATGCTTTAGCTGACATAAATATGTGCCTGGCTGCCTCTGAGTTTGTTGGCACAGATTTATATTACAAAGAGACCAAAAGTCAGATTTATCTTATGTCTGGTCCAAGCCTTTGCTCCATAAAATTTCAGTCCAAAAGTGTAAAGGAAAATTCTAAATTTGTCATAATGAGAAGGCAACATAAAACAGCAGCAAAAAGGATTCCTCTAAATGAACCACATTTACTGATCCAATAGGACAGCAAAACCGAATTTTCTTCCAGGCCATCTGCTTCTCCCTTTCAGGATATGGTAATTCACAGCTCCAGCTGTAAATCACAGGCAATCCTAAGGATGAATCTGTGAAGCCTTAGGAACACCTGTGCTGATTTTTGCTGTGCCAAACACAAGAACTCACCAGCTGCGTGTCTTCCTTGGAGCACAGTTTTACCTGACAGCACGGGATCCAACAGCCGCTGCTACCTGAAAGGAAACTGCTGACTCCCAAAGCTCCTTTCCAAGAACAGTACCTCACTCCAGGGCTCCACACGCCATGGCAAGCAAGGTTCTGTGTTGCAGCTGGTGCTGAGCTGTGGTTTGTAGCCGAGCAGCTGGCAATGGAAAGGCCTGAGCAGCCGCTTTTCCCCAACATCAACGCAGTGAACGTCTCGGGTCCTGACGCCTCCGCCGCAGCTCGCAGAGCACTGCACACAAAACAGAGAGGGGCACATCTCCACACGAGGCTCTGCCGAGGGCTGCACCTTCCCCAGCCAGAGAGCAGCAGCACAGCCTGAGCTCTGAGCATCCTGAACATAAGGAACTTCCAGTTTACTGTAACACCAACCTGTCGTGAGCCCTAAACACTGTGGTTTTCCTCACAGCGGCCCAGAACATGCCATGTAAGTACTTCCCCTGCTACAGCCATTAATCATATGGATACATATCTAATTGGGAAATCTTGCCAGCTATTTCCAAAAATATCATAGTAAAAGTGTCACAATGCAAGAAATACAAAAAATGGATTCTGTATGCAGGGATATTGTCAGTTCCTTAGCTGCTTCAGATAGGAAGGGGGTGAGCAGCTGTTCCCTTGCACCTCCATGGCACCAGGAGATTCCATACCCCAAGAGCAGCCTCAGTTTGAGAAGGTGGGAGGGAAGAGAGAGTCACCCTGAGCCTCACTCACAGCCTGTGAAATCGCTGCTCAGCTCAGGGCTCTGCTGAGGAGACAAGTGAACCCTTCCAGTCTCCTTTTTCTAGCCAGAGCTTCTTCCAAGCCTCACACAGCATCACCAGGTCCTGTCTCCAGGCACCAAAATTCAGGACTTTTCCTGCTCTTGAGGAAGAGCCGCATTTGCTACCCCAGGGATAAGGAAAAATACACATTTTGTCTTCAAGCAGAATTAAAGCTAATTCCAACTGCACCACTGAAAGCTTCTCAGATCACCTTTCACCTTTACCACTATGATGCAATAGCAGCTGATGCTGTTTTACTTTGCATAAATAAGCATCCTTCAGTTGAGCAAGGAACCTGAAGGTAGTACTTCCTCTAGGAGATGAAGAATGGATGGAAAGGGAATCCTTATTCTTGTCCACAGGACAGGTTTCTGTCTCTCTGGATAGAAACAGTGGACAGAAGTGACTAAGAAACTGACTACAACAGTCTCAAAATATATGCAAATTATATCTGGCATTAAACATAGACTCTAAGATTTAGTCTGAAGCACCTTGCTTTTAGGGGAGGGGAAAAATTAAATGAGAGTAGAAAACCAAAAAAAGCTCTACTGCACTAGCAGGGAACCCAGCCATCTTGCTGTAGCAACATGAATTAAAAATGTTTGAAATGAGTAACAAAGAACAATTGCCAATGTAAAACAAGCCAAATTTAACCTTTTTTATATATGAAACTGTAATTAGGTTTGTACAGTTCACTTGATGGAAAAAGTGGAGGGTAGCACAAATCTGATAGGAGAAGCCTCTTGCCTCAAACTTGTTTCTTAACTCATCTGACATTTTAAAAAATTTTCTTCTTCTTATATCTCATCATTAAACCTGATTGCTAGCTATTTTTTGTGATATGACCATCATTCACTTGCTGCAAGAGCAATGACGTTTATGAAGAAAAAGTGAAGGTGAACTTGCCCTGTTGCAGGTGGGAGGGGAGGATGTCTATGTATCTTTTAAAATTAATTTCAAAGGCTTAAATGTAGTTATGTAAAGCCTTGGCCTTTCCTGAACTTTCTGAAGAGGCATGTAATTCCTGTACAAATCAATTTGGTGTCTAAGAGCTCAATAATAACACAGGTTTTATAACTATAACCTGTTATTTGTATCGATCTGCCCTCTAGCCCAATGGCAACAACATTTTCCACAGAAATTATCTGTACTGGAAAAGTTTGAGACACCTTTTTCCTTATTAAATCAACAATATTTGAAGTAGAATTTTGTAGTTTATCTCTTTTTAGCCTTGAAAAATAACCCGTGGTTTGAAACTCAATTTTCAGACTGTATGAAGACAAAATGTAATAAACGTCAAGAAGTCACCAAAGTCCTTCCAGGTGTTCTTCACACAGCCTAAAATACCAAAATGGGACTCAAGCACAATACTTTGGGCTCCACTTAGCACCCTGGACATTCTTCTGTCCCTTGAACAGGCCATGGGTAGGAAACTAGGACCCAACAGAATCCTACACAGAGCAGACTAAGAGGTTACGTGGATGGGGAACAGACCATGTCAAGAGAAGTACATGCTGACAAGGCTGAATAGGAGCATGACAACTCTCTCTCCAAAATTCCCACTACTTCTTAAAATTAGGATATGTCCCTGGAGGCAGAGATTAAAAAGATGCCTCAACCAACTATGTACAGCTTTGCCCTGTCAGCTCCATAGAATATGAGCAGTGAGTCCTGCTTTGGCTCTAGATGCAAGAGTTAATGAGCACAACCCACCACAGGAAGAACAAAATTCACAGCAGATGTGTTTCCAGATACAACCTGGTCAGGAAATTAGTAAATTAGTGCTGAATGGTCGACTGGGAATTATGTATATGCATTTACTGAGTAAATAATTGTTTTAAAAATGAATTATTTAGAATTTCATACCCACTGAAATTTGCAAGCTTACTGTTAACACACAGCTCTGAATGAAGTTACCTTGCTCCAATTTCCTGTTTTCCAACTAGCACATGGGCGGAGATAACATCTCCTTGCAGGATCAGGCTTTTTCATGTCCTGACAGTGAGATGTGTTCCTGCTGCTGCACTCCACATGTCTCCAGAAAGCCCCCATTCCACAGGTCGTAGAGCACTGCACAAGAGCAAGAGGAAAGCCCAGGGGCAAACCAACATTAGTACATCATTCTGGAAACAATCCTGGAACCTAAATATAGGTATCTAGAGCCATTTTAGGTGACATATGTTATTGGAGATACTCAAAAGAAGATTTGAAATTCACCTAAATTTTACTTACTATTCTGAAGGAGGCCTTTTATTACTTTCCTAAGACAATACCAATCCTGATTTATACTATGCACGTATTTTCTTTGGCAAACTCCTGCTCAGCAAGACAATCTAAGTCTGTACCAGCTGTTCCACTGTTTTCTTCTGTTATCTTTGGGGATCCAAAGTAAAATGTAATTGCATCCAATCTTCAGCATTGTTCCTTCTCTACCCCTAATACTGCTGATGAGATAGTCAGCTAATTGAGTGCATGATGCTGAAAATCTTAAATAAATATGTGTGACTCTTAGGAAAATTATACAGGAAAATGTTTCTCTAAGTTATTAATTCAGGAAGTGGCCGAGTGTTTTCAACATTTGGGAGGATTTTTGTGTCTGAGGAAAGAGAATATTGACTATTCCAGTCCATATCCCAAGAGTGCACATTCCTCACAAAAAGCCCCAAACACTGTCATTGTATTCTCAAGCAGGAGGGGTTGAAAAGTGATTGGAGACACCCATTTACCTTCTTCTGCCTTAGAAAGGGTGGGTCAGTGAACTATACATGTAGAGCCAAATTCAACACACACTAAGCAGCTTGTAGCTGGCATGAGAAACAGCATAAATAATCTTGGGTTAAGTCAGCAAAACGATGAAGAGAGCAAATGCTGTTGTGTGGTTTGAACTCCCTGCGTGGAAAAGTTAAATATGGAATGCTGAGCAAGTGTCCTTGGAAAAATAACGAAACTTAAGCTGAAGCTAAGGCAGGGAAAAGAAAAATCAGCACTGGAGACTTTTGATCTCATGGCGACTCCTGGGATGTGTGTTCAAGTGGCCACAAAGGTCCTGTTAAAGGAAACTGCATACCACTGTTCAGTTTTGCCTAGTGACACACCTATCCAGGACAATTTTTCTGACTGAGAGGATGAACTGCCCTTGTCTTTCTTTCTGATGGCTTGATGCCTTCCCCAGCTTTGCTATACCAGTCTGACAACACCAAAACTTTACCGAAGGGATGGCTAGTCTTTGACTAAAGCTCCATTCTGAGTACAAGTGAGAAGAGCAAAGATGGCTCCATGGATGATGCTGATCACACTGAGGAAGGTTTATGTTCTTGTCTGAGGAAGGTGAAACAGCAGGATTCTTTCAAACCCTGTTGTATGCAGGCACATGGTCAAGAGAGAAAGGCATGATACTTCAGATGGTTTCAGAATAAAGCCTTAGCTTTCTTGACTGCTGTTTGATGCTCTGTAAGTTTCTGAAGACATACTGCTTTTCCCTTTGTCATCTGAGAACCAAGATTTCCTCTTGGCACAGTAGATGTCAGTCACAGAGGGAGAAAGTGCAGGTGACTTTACATGACCAACAGCAAAGGGGCTATTAGAATGAGATGATCTGGTGGTAATGGAGTATCTTTGCTACCCAGAAAGCTTTTAGAAAGAGAAATTTGACAGCCCAGAATGGCACAGGAAAGTAGTAGGAAAGAAGTAAAATTTACAGACAAGCAGGGGTGGAACTGGGCACAGTTTTGCCCTACTCAAATTAGTGCTCCCCCTTGAGGGGACAAGTCCAAGCCCTCTTATGGGACATGTCACACCTTTCCACCTCAGCAACTACCACTGCTCTTGGCACTACCTGTTTTACTAGTATGGGCATCTCCTACAGAACAAAGCAACGTCAAAATAATTGGCAGCTACTAAAAGAGGAGCACAGTACGACGTTCTTCAGGGTAGGTGCAGTGGTCTTGAAATACCAATGCCTTGGAGAGATGTAATCTAAAACCAGATTCGAAGTTTTACCAAGGATGGGCAAACAGAAAGAGCAAAAATGAGGTCAGAAAACTTCATTGATTGAAAATTAATTAAAAGCAATGAACAAAAAGAAAAGGTTCTGTGAATTTCAAACTCAAGGAGTGTATGTGAAATAGATAACTTTTATCTAATGAGAAAGAGCTGACTTTATTAATAGAACCATGGAATGGTTGAAATTGGAAAGGACCTTTTCTCACGCAGGGCCACCTAGAGGCAGTTTCCCAGAACCCTGTCCAGATGGCTTCAGAATATCTCCAAAGATGGAGACTCCATAAATTCTCTTTTTCATCACTTCAAATTTGAGAAATGAAGCTCAATGTGCCACATTTCCCATAAAGTTTATTTTAACATGAAACAACAGCTTGAATGAGAATAGCAAAAGATTACTAAATAATTAAAGAATAACAAAGTTAGATGCATTAAGTATCTTAAAATTGACTTCATCAGTTCTGTGGAACCAAATGTAATAACCTTATCTCTACATTCATTCAAGTGTTTATTCAATAATCTTTGAACTGCTGAGAATCAATTTTTCTAATAGATTGGAAGAGCCCCAGAGGATTAGATAAGAATGTCTTCCAATTTATCTCTAGGAACATAAAAAGTCCTATCTGTGGTCTAATGGAATGCTTACCCCAAGCTGACTTCACAAAAAGATAAAAAACAAATTATTAAACAATAAAAATGGCAAACACTAATGAAGATGATAAAGCAGTAGAAAATCCCATGTGGATCTATCTAGAAGAAAGAATTCAATTGAGTCTAATATCCTTTTCTGACAGGGGAACGTGGCTTAATGAAAATAAGGAGCTGGCTGGTGTGATGCATTTTTACATGACTCTGCACAGCATTCTCTTAGCAAATATAAATACAGTTTAGGTGAAATAATTACAAGGTTGGTGTTCAACTAACTGAAAAACTGTAATACTGTGGTTCTCAGTGATCCAGGGGCAAAATGAACAGACTTTTCAAACATGGTTCTCTGGGGCTCTGTCCAAAGCCAGGCTCTCCTCAGCATTTTCATTAACTAACTGAATGTGGAAATACAGCATGCATTTAAGACATTTGAAGATGATGACAAGATGGGAGATTGGGCAGGAATGTTGAAATCTGAATTCAGTGACACCTCACAACAATAAAAACTGTAAGAAAGCAGTAGCCTGAAATAAAAAAATAGATACAAAACACTACATTTGGGGAAAGCTTTTTATGCATACACACATACTTAGCTCCCAAATGTAATTGAGAACTTCTGCTGATCCATAAATACTGTAGTAGGGATCCAGGGTTTACAATGGACCACAAATTGAATACATCAAAGCAAGTTGGTTACAAAACAAGACAAATCTCATTTCTGCATTCACAAAGAGGGTAATACACAAAATGACAGTAATTAGTCAGTTTTATATGCCATGTGTCCACTGGGGCCACAATGAACATCACTGATAAAAAATATGTGATGCAAAATTGAAGCAAGATCAGACAAGAACAACGAAGTCCCCAGATACTTAGAGAACACAAGGAAAATATCAAAATAATTTAGATGTCAGACCCCTAAAGAGTTATTAAGAAGATAATTTCCCTCTGTAGTCTGCATATAAAAAAGAAAATCCTCATTTTCAGTATGGAAGATGTTTGCTATGTAGAAGGAAAATATTTCAAGGTGGATAATGAATGAGTAGGACAGACTGTAGCATCTCTACATGACAGGCCTTTGCTCAGGCTGTGGGGCCACAACCATTCCCTTGATGTTCTCTTGTAGGGTCTTGCACTCAAGCAGATCTAAAAGCAGGTCTTCTCTTATAGGGAGATGTGCAGGAGGGAATGCTTTGCCTGTCCCACCACAACATGGGAAGCTAAGGCCATTCCCACCTGGCCACAGGAAGGCACAAGATGAAAACTCAAACTGCCATCAGGAGTGCTGTCCTGAACAAGTGCTGATGCACTGAGGACAGAGCAGGGGCTGTACCCACTGTCTGCATCCAACACAATCTCGGGGCTCTAGATATGTCTCCACTGACATGGGACACACTCAGTCATCTCATGCTGTCCTTTTTGGGCCTGAATTTCTGCATTTCTATGATTGTGAATCAACTCCCAGCAGACCCAAGAGCAAACAGGTACACAGAAACAGACCTCTGATAGCATTGTCCATCAGTACTGAGACACAGAGGCAGATCAACACTAGGAGGTTTCCAGATCTGACCCTCTTTAGCTTGGTAAAAAAGGCCATCAAAAAATGAGATGATTAGTTCAGACACAAACATCTCTCACTTTTATCATGAGTTCAAGAATATAAAATCCATTAGCATAAAAGGAACTCTGTTTACATAAAAACACAACTTTACAGTGGGAAGGGTATTAAAGAAAAGTTGGTAAATTATGGCCAGGCCCTGTGATGACTATATTCATTCTCTGTAAGCAACCTAATCTTAGATATCCCAAGTTACCACTTTCTCCTCTGATAAGTATTTCCTATGTACGATACTGATTTCAGAAAATCGTGACAAACTAAGAAGCTTCATTTCCTCAGCAGTGTTTCAGACAGCTGCTCACCCTCTCCACTTCTTATGAGCACAAAATAACTTACCTCACTCCAGTTGCCTACTATCCAGTAGGCATCACTGGGCAAACTGTTGGATGTTATTATGTGGCTGTTGTCTGTGACATTCATGAGAACACCCTCAGATGCTGCACTGTGGTTGCTGAGGGCACGCTTGGGAGCTGAGGGTTGTGTGCTAGGAGTTACAGTGTGAGGCAGCTTTATTTCTCCTCTGCCACCAGTCTGGTCTCCTGGTGCATGACCAAGCTCTGCGGGCATTTCTGTAACCAGTGTTTGTGGGGTTGTTACCTCTACAACAGGCACATCAACTTGCAGACTGACGTGGTTTGCTGCTGTTGGAAATGCCAGCCCTTGTGCTGCTCTGCTAGCAGGATTGAGCACAGAAGGGTCCTGGTGATCAGATGCTGGTGAGGACTGAAAAGTCACACTCTGAGTGACAGGAGAGGCAGTGTCCAAGGTTGTGCTTCTGGTCCTGATTTCAGGATTGAGTTCTGTGCTGTAAAAGAGATCAGCTGTTTTCTCACTGACTCCAAGTGGCCCATCAGTGTTGTCAGATTCCTCAGTTAAGTAATCATAGCTGGAAGTTATTTCTGGATTACTGGTAAAAGAGGAAACAGGAGTGTCCTCACTTCTTTGCACCTCACTCTCTGCAGTAGAGACTGGCTCACTTTTAGAAGTGTTTTCAGCATGCCTTGTAATTTCAGTACTTAAGCTGTTATGGAAAGGCCATGAAGTGCTATTTTGATATGAGCTCTTTTCAGTAGAAACTATTGGATAATTGTAAACATCACTTGATTCAGCAAAATTATTTTCTAATGTCCTGTTCACTGCTCCCTCTTTTCCTGAGACATTGACCAAACCAGAGGAGGTAGGCAAACAGGGAGTTACACCTCCATGCTTGGGTATTTTTGTTGTTGTATAGAACCTGGGGCTTGGTCTGGGTATTCTGCGAGGAAGACTCCGTTCAGGATCAGCAGTTGTTTTTCTGATTATGATCTTGCCTCTTCTGGGTGCCTGTGGGGGAAACAGAAATCTTCCAGCAGAAGGGCATTGCTGAAGACCACACAGGGCCTTAGAGTTTGGTCTCTTGGAATTATCACATGGCTCATCATTATTTTTGGCACAGGTGACATTACGAGTCCTTATTCCACCACCACAAGTGACTGTGCACTGCAAATGAAACAGAATTATCAGAATTAATGTATCTCCCTTCTTCACTCCTTTGCACGGAAGTATTAGATGGCTCTTGTTTATAATAAAGAAGTAATATGACAAATAATCAATTACAAAGCTTTTCCTGAAGAAGCCTTTCATTCTAGTGATGTTCTGCTACTGTGGAGTTCTTTCCAAGTTTTTCAACAGTAAATGTCACCTTGGGGAAACAGTAGGGAAAAAAGACTACATGATACAGACAAAATATTAAAGTAATATGATAGAATTTGATTGTTTAATTGACTCAAAGTCATCTAGCCAATACCTTTTCCACCAGATTTATTAAAAAAACAGATTAAAAACCTGGAATCAAATCCACACCTGATTGGCTCAGTGCTGCTCACAGTGCCACAAACCTGCTGTGGTGATCCATGCAGCTTACAGACCTTCACTGACTTAATGAAAGGGATTTTTCATTCAGTCTTAGTACAACCATGAACTGCTGCCAGAGCTACTAGCATGTCTCTCCTCAGTTAGAGACTACCAAAAGTAATTAGCCAGCCTTGCTTCTATTTAAATGAGAGCACTGCTGTGTATAAAGGGTGCTGGGAGCTAAGCACACCCAGCTTTTCTGTGATGTTTTTCATCCTCGGACCCACAGGTACAGCCATGCCTTCAGCACCTGTCCCTCAACTAAGGATTTTGTAAAATCACACTTCTCTGGTTTAAGATACTAAGGCTGGATGACTGGTTGAGTAGGAATGGCAATGTTACAAAAAATTTGAAGAATTGGAAGAATTCTTCCTATATGCAAGGAAGCCTAACCAGGTGCTCCATATGAAGTGATGAACTCTCCTTTTGCCAGGACTTTATTGTCCCTGGCACATCTGACTCATTTTAGAGCTAGTCTGGGTCACGGGGCAGCAGAAACTCCAGTGACTTTGTGCTGCCAGTGCTTTCTGCTGTTGTAAAGTAACATCAGCTCTGTAGCCCCAGGAGCAGGAAAGCAACCAGTGTTGCCTCACAGCAGATAGGTTCATCAGCTCCTGTCATTTGTCCAGGTGAAATACACCTACACTCTCTCTCCAGTTTTTGCAGGTGTAAAAATGTATTTTTGTCAGAGGGTTTTGAATATAATCCAACAGCACGTGAGCACTGGCAGTGTGCCATTCCTATGCAATTGTGCTGCTAGTCATGTAAGCTCTATCTATTTCTTCACAGGTATTTAAAACATGGGGGTTACTCAATTAAGAAACCAATCAACATTCTGTGATGATGGTTTGTGAGCAGCATAAACCAATCCAATACAGTCACAAGATTTTTTTAGTACAGTATGTGACTCTGTTCTCATAGCAGTGAGTCTAATGAAAAACAAAGACTGAGGAGAAAGATGAGAATGGAGTTTTCAAAAAAGAAGGGAAGACAGTATTTACAGCTGGAAGGGACCCTGAACAATCATCTACTCCAACTGCCTGAGCACTTCATGGCTGACCAAAAATCAAAGCATGCTGCTAAGAGCATTGTCCAAATGCTCTTTTAAACACTCATAGGCTGGGGACACTGAACACCTCTCCAGGTAGCCTGTTCCAGGGTTTGACCACCCTCCCAGAAAAAAAAATGCTTCCCAATGTCCAAGCTGAACCTCTCCTGGCACAGCTTTGAACAATTCCTGTATGTGCCCAAAGCTATGGGAAAAAAAGGCAGAGTCTTGGATGCAAGTGATATGAATATATAGGATTTGAAAATGCTTTCCTGACCTACAGAGATGACAGCAGCAGTCATCCCCCTAGTCTGGCCCATAGCAGCCACTGCTCTTACACAGACTCTTCAGCACTAAGCACACAATATTCTATAGTCTCAAAAGCTCAGCAAGGTAACTTGCAACACTTTCTAAAGTCTTTGGTAAACAAGGCTGGTTTTTTGTTTGTTTTTTCCTGCACAAAGGATTTTTGAACACATTAAACCACAAAAGAGTATTTTAGAAAAAATTTTAAAAGGCAAAACAGCAGGTCATTGGTCCTCTCTGCTGACTACAATAAGTAATTTTGAGAAAAGGTTCAGTGTTTCAGCTGACATGAATTTACCTCAGTCCAGTTGCTCACTGTCCAGTCAGATGGGCACAAGATATCTCTGTTGCATGAGAGATGGGTCTTTGGTTTAAGCAGGTGCTGGCACTCTGTGACATCCAGTGCCTGCTCATCAGATCCCACTGTCTGGATGCAAAGTACAGTTCTCTTCTTCTGACCTGTTGGGCCACATGTGGTCGAACATTTCTGCCATTCCCCTGCCCACCACCTGAAAACCAGCAGGGTGAGAAACATCAGAAAACAACCACCACAAGCACATCAATGAAAAGGTCAGAGACTGCAAAAAAAGAACCAGTAATTTAAAATCTGAGCTCAGATATAAACGCTCTCCCATCCACTCTGTGTTCTAGTACCAGCCAGTGAGGGAAAGAGAGAAAACAGAACTAGGCAGGATGTCCAGACAGAAGTAGGTACTAAGCATTACGCTTCAATAAAGTGTAAAAATCTGCTAGGTAGGTAGTCCTTCAAATCCAAATTTAAGGAACTGCTAGCAAATCTACTTAAGCAAGTAATCTATTTACTCTATCCTATTGTTTTTCTGTTCATTGCTACCTCAGTACAGAAGAGTTAACAAATGAGAATCACTGGGGAGTCTGTAATGACAGCACAGAGTTGGAAAGGTCCCTTTACCCATGCCCTGTCTAAGCAGCCAGTAATGCACAAATACTCAAAGTGGCTCTCCATTAGGGTTAGCTCCACAAGGCCTGCCCCCATTAGGGGAAGCAGGGAGGCACACAGCCCAAAAACAGGTTAGTCAGGCTATGCTGTGTGGGATCAATGCCCTGCAGCACTGTCCCTCTGGGCATGGTGCCCAGGTATGCACTAGGCTGGACTTTTCTGTACTTCATTCCTTCATGAAGCAGAAATGAGCCCCTTATGTGTCTCTGTCATGATTAAAGTCTATCCTCCATACTGTGGTATGCAATTTTCCACCAAACTGAGGGTAACTTTTTCCTCTATATTAGTATTTTCCAATGTAAAACACCTTACCAACAAGAGCTGTTCCCTTTACATTTGGTTCACCTTAGCATTTCTCCAGCATCATCCAACTAGTTTTTCTCATGCTGACCCAGAGCAGATTGTGCACCTGCATATCTGCCTTCCATGATAAGAAAGGGGAGCAAAAATTTCTGGGTTTCTACAGTTCAAGAAGTATTGGCATCATATGTGACATTTACCTAAAGATTTATCTCTATAGGTGAAAAAAAACCAAGGAAAAAATCAAACCAAGAAAAGCAAACCAAGAAAAGCTTTTTCCTTCAGTAAAGCATGCCCTAAGCAAGAATACAACTTCAAGCTGCTGCATAAAAAAACTGCCCCAGCTCTGAACTCTAAGCCACAAATGCTCCTAAACAATATTGCTTGTTCCAGAGTTTTCAAGGAGGTTACAACAAAGGCTTATAATGAAAACAAAGCAGGAATATATTTTAAAAACAGCTTTCTAGAAAAAAAGGCAGAAAAAATTGCTTTGGGCTTATAACCAACAGCATTTTATTGGTTTTGGTTTTTTTTTAATTTTAAGGTCCATGAACTTAGAGATAAGATAATCCTATTCTGATAAATGCATCAAAGTTCAGCATCCAGATTTATAACAGTTTTTATGCTTTGTCTTTGCTGATAATCCCTCTCCCCTCCCCACTGTAGTTTCCATGTTCCTTAATTAATTTTTACTTCCATTGCAAATGAGCTGCCACTGATGTGGAAGGCACTGGTACCTATTCCTATTATTAAAGAAAAAACAACCCAAGGAAAAACAACCCAAAAAACAAAGACTCAGAGCCATCAAGCTACAGTACAGCTTATTTGTGCAGCCATCTGGTCCTCTCTGTGGTACCTACACCTATCTTCTTCCTGTTTAGTAATCTATACATGCAGCATTTCCTTTTAAGTTACCCCCAAGCCCTTCATGGCACTGACTGCTTTGCTCTAGAATGCAGTCCATTGCCACCACAACCCAGTGGTACAGCCTCTGGGCCAAATTAAACAAAAAAAAAACCACCCAAAATCTCTCTTCTTCATGCCTTCCTTCAGATTGCTCCTTGTTCTTCCAGGTCTGCAAGCAACAAAGGAACTCTAACAAGTAAATAAAAAGTCAGTACACCTCAGCAGAACACAGCAATAAAAAAAAAAAAAGAATAAATTATCACCACCTGAATCAAGCCATTTCAGGGCTGTTATCATCTCTTGCATCTTCTTCACAATTTTATCTCTTCTATAATCTTGTAAATTGCTGGCATTTTGGCACAAATGAAACACAAATATGTGAATTGCTCTATTAATTTTAATGGGACCAGATTACATATTTCAAGGTACAGATATGCTAAACTGACACCTCTTCCCCCTCAACATTTTCAAATGGCTCTGACTGAGGGTTTAACAATTGGTATGTTGAAATACCAATCTCCAAGCAATAAATTTTCAGAGCTTACCACAGAACCTACCTTGAGCAGCAGTAATGGTGTGTGATTAACTGTTGCACACAAAACAGTTTTTAAAAACTGTGGAAGTAGTCAAAAAAGTCAAGTGCTCCACAGTTAGAAAATCCCAGAATTAAGATTTTATCCTATTCCACCTTCCTGATCAAAATAAAACAACAGTCAGCCAGGTAATTTTTTCTGTAGACTTCTTCTTCACTCAGTGCAGGTAACTTCAAAAAAAACTTGCTCTAACTGGAAGTTTATTCTTATCAGTAACTGGAATTTCTAATGTTGTGTTTTCCTATTTTTATCCTAGGGTACATGCATATGCCTTAAACATCCAAGAGTCAGAAAACTGACACGGAATCACCTGTGCTCCTGTCTCTTCGTGGTTTCTGCTTGAGGACCTGAACTGTGGCATCTCAGCCAAAGGGGAACCAAGGCAAAGCAAGGATGGCAAAACAGCCAACATCCATTTGTCTGTTCTGGTACAGGATGCCCCAGATCAGGCTTTGGAGCACAGAGAAGAGAGTAGCACCTGAGTGACTGCTTTGCCAAACTCTGCTTATCTTGGAGCTTTTGCTGTCTCCTCACCCTGCAGAGGCATAACCAAAACTGTATGTGACTGTCGAACACACACCCAGAATAACACAGCAACCTGAGCTCTAAATATGCAATTTATGAGATTAAATGACCCAGCTGTCGGACCTCACAGCCAAGCTAAAGACTGTGGAGAGAGACTGGGACAAGCTGGTGGAAACTAAAGCCTCATGGGAGCCAGCACCCAATACGTGTTCCTACCTCTGGTTTCTGATTCTACCTCTGGCATTTACTGCTACAGCAACTGAGTGGTTCTTAAGTATGAATGCATCAACAGATCCCTGTAAAGTGAAATGACTGTCTTATCTCCACAGGCAGGCATGGCATGGAGAGATTGTGGTAGCAAACAAACAAACAGGCAAAATGCACGCTTTAGGTAATTAATTTGCATAAGCACTAATTTTACTCAGGCTGTCAAAATAGAGAGCAGTCTGTCTGGTGAAAACATAACCTCAGGTAGTTTTGAGCTGCAGGTGTGAGTGTTCAGCTCTTCTGCAATCAAGCCTGGGACAGAGATAGGAAGAAAATCGCATTCTTTCAGGTGGCATTCAGCTGCCTTAAATGAGATTTATCTTTTCCTCACAAACTGAGTTTCTAAGCCTTGTAACAAATTAGGCAGAGCCCAAAAGCCTGTGCCATAGTCCTCATCTATACACAGAAGATGTGTGGTGAATGATGTATGAATCCTGCTGAAAAAGCAATAGCATGGGATTTTGGGGCTATGGGGCCGAATGTTCCCTCCTTCCCATCATGGCATGTCACACCTAAAGAGAGACTGTTGGCTTTCATAACATATTTGTCCAGCATCAGGCACAGCAAATACCAACAGAGCATGGATTCTCACTCTGTGCCTTGGAATGGAAACCAGATTTCCTATTCTTATTATGTTTTTGGAAATGTACTAAGCAGTTTGGAAGCAGGACAACACAATAACTACAGGTGAAAAGCACCACATTCCAAGTACTTTTAAAATAATCTATTTATGGTTCCTCTGTTCAAGTGGGTAGTCAAGTTAAAAAGCCTCCAGACAATTTTCTTTACAGGGGAAAGCAAAACTTTATTCACAATCCTATAAGTAGTTAAAATCTCACTCTTTTTCAATTAGTATCCACTGATTTTAACATTAACACCTATGGGACTAAATACCTGCCTACCAAAGAAACATTCAACTGGAAACCATACTCCCTACCATAATGTGGAAAAAAGCATGCATTTATGCTACAGTTTTGATGCACTGCACCTAAGCAGTATCACTGAAGTAGTACATGAATGGCTGCATGACATTTTAACTCTCAGCTGTCTGGGCACCTTTACTTTGTTCTGAACCAAAACATGGCATATATGTATTGCGATATTTTAATTTTTTTTTTTTTCATTTTCCTCTGAATTATTTTAGGAGAAGATGTAATACTAAGTGTAATAATAAGCATAAAATAGATACAGAGCAAATCAGCTGACAAACAAGGATGTTAAGACTTCGACTTCTCCGAAGTCATTAATTTAAACAGTTTACAACTGACTTCGTGAAATGGATTAATGAGATAAGATCTGGTTGTGAGAGCCACAACCATTTTATTCTGTACCTTCTCCCTGATAAATTATCTATTTTTTATTTAGTGTTCTAGTAGCATGTTTTCCTTCAGTGTGGTTTAGTAGGGAACAGCCCTCATTTTTTGGATAGAATGCACCGTAAAGCACCTGGTTCACTGTTGAGAAGTGCAAGGTGTCCTGCAGTGCTGTGTTTCACAGTCCTCACTTCTAGCACAGAATTTAGCCACCTCTCTATGGAACACTCTGTCCCCAGCAGCTCCACGTGGCCTCTCAGTTATCCTACATAATGGCACAGTGGGACAGTCACACCTGCCTCCAGCATTCAGACTTCCTTTAGAACCAACAAACTGCACTAAGCTGTCTTGGGTTTCAAAGGAAGGTTAGTAACTATCTGCCTGGATTAGAGGTGCCACCTCTGCCATGGAAAAGTGAACACCAACTAACCCCACGCTGGGACTACAGCCTGGAACAGAGCAAATTTACAAAAGGAAGGGCTTGGGAGGAGTGACTAACAATTTGTTCTTTGCTGCCATCTCTTCTGACACAAGAACTCAGGGCCACCAGCAGAAGATAGTGAGAGCCAGGTTCAAAACAGTTAAAATGTAGTGGTGCTTCACACAGGCACTAGAGCTGTCGTACTTCTTGCAGAGGAAGTTGTATGTAGTAGAAGTTTTTCAAGGCTGCAGAGGGAGGCTGGATGAGTGAGGTTCATTAGAGGTTACAGATTAGACAAGCCAAAAAAACCTCTGGAAATGCTTTGAATTAAAACCAGTTGGAAGCTGGAAGAGGATTACAAAGAAATCTGATTTATGTTTCACTTATTCCTCCTTAGGCATGTAGGCCCCACTGAGAGCCAGAACAGGGACTCAGACCCTTGGTCAAGTTCCTACAGTCATTTTTGTATTACTAGGAGAAAAAGAAATGCACCATAACTCTAGAATTAAATACATATGGTTTTTCTGCACTGCACTTTGTCATGATTTTGCTGTCCTCAGAAGGATGACTTGTGATTTCCCCTGCAGCACAGAATGAGCTCAAGAAGCATCATAGGCTGCCAGCACACAAGAGATTTTCTGCCTGGTCTGCAGAAGAGTTTGGTTTATGTATGACATTGTGCAATCTGCTCAACAAGGGACAAATTCCCCCTTCTCACTTTCAAGCGCAGGTCTGAATAATGTTGTCTCTTAGAACAAATGGCATAAATTGAGTTAATTAGGAATTGTTTAGGAATTTGATAGTACAGTTTGTATGTGCCATAAAAAACACCTCAATGTATATGGGTAGCCGCAGCTCTTAACTAGTCAAGTAATAAAAAGTTTGGTCTACTGTCAATTGATTTCCTGGCAATCCACAAAGAATCATGAAATGCTGGTAGTCCATGCTGCAAGAACAAAGATGCAAGTCCCACAGAAGTATCATATACTGTTATGAAGATACTTGGAAACAACTAATAAAACTAACAACCACACAGAACTTCCAACATCAAAGTTTTTCATGGAATTCACTGCCGGCAAATGCAACACAAGGAACTCCAAGGACTCATTGATTCTGACTGAACTAGAATTACCAGGGAAAGACTGGTGTACCTTTGTGAACAGCACGATAAACAACTTTCAAAGTCAACAGAAGACAAAACCAAAATGCCTAAAGCATGAAACAAAAACCAGTATTCATCTCTTTCAGCAAATCTGTGCCTGTTGTACAAGCCCACAGTACTGCAGGCACCTGGAATGTTTAGTCTTCCTTACCCTACTCGCTAAAATGGTAGCACAGAAAAAATGAAGAGATAAATATAAATTAAGACAATGTTATGAGAAAGGAAAGAATTATTCCCATGTGATCACGGAATGAAGAAAACTGCACTTCACTTAAAGTTATAAATAAGAAGGAACATTATAAAAAATGTTGAATACTGTGTTATGAAGAAAGTATAAAAATTAGCTTTAAAAGTAGGCATTTCCATTCATCACCTCTTATAAAAAGGACAAAGGTGTATTAAAAAACACTGAGAAACAACATCTAAAGGCTCTGCTAGTTGTTTTTGGAACACACAGTAATTCTTTTTACCTCACTTGAGCTAAGGCAAGAATACAGTTTTTAAGTAAGAACCTATACGGTCTTCAGGCACACCTGTCCCCAGACTGAACAAAAATAATATCTACATACATGAGAGAACAATCTCTGCCACTTCCAGCACACACTGCTCAGTAACTTGACTCAGACACCTCTCAGGAGGGCTCACTTCTGATTTGTTCATTATGGGGTTTCTGGCGCCTTGCTCTGCAATGTGTGCCCACGGCACCATGGGAGGCTGTGGATCCCGTGCCAGCCTGGCATCAGGAACACCTTCCTTTGAGTAAGGATGCTGTTTGCTGCCCCCAGAGCCCCCCCAAGCCGTCACCTGGGCGGGCAGTCCTGCTCGTGGCACTTCTTCTGCCGCGCGTGGGGCTGCGTTGCTGGGTCACAGAAGGAGTTTTTGATGGCTCCGCTCCCCTTCCGCACGCAGTGGGCGATCTGCCGCCGCACCCCTGCCAGAGAGACACACACACACAAAAAAAGGAGCAGTGATCCCCACAGGCTGTGGGTGAACTGCACAAAGCCCCAGGTACGCGCATCCTTTGGTCAAGCTGAGAAGGTTAAGGTGATCTTTCGGATCAGATCAGAGCTCAAATGACACATTAGAAAGCACTTTCCTTAATGTATTTGCTGGCCCCAGAAAGGGCTCCCTCAAGCAGGTTTAAATGACTATGAAGGGTTCTTGAGTTACCCGCAGACAAGAGGAAACACAGCAGCATCAGGCTATTCACAGCAAGCCTGGTTTTGCTAACCTTTTCCTTGTTCATTGGGAAGGCTGTTTAAACAGAACACAAACCAAAGCCACAGAATAATCCTGTGAGTCTTAATGTGAATTCAACTTTTAAGAAGTTTTGGTACACGTTTTGACTGAAATCGATGATGAATAAAGTCTTCTATTTTCTAAGTAAGTAATACACAACATTCAGCACAAGAAGCAGAGTGATGAAGAGACATACAGAAACAATCCATACAATCAATCTGAGTTATTTCATAACATTTCCATTTATACAAAATCCCACTCATTTAACAGAAAGAGACACAAACCAAAATACTACATTAACCTACTGTGAATCTCCAGAAAGCCAGTTTCCAGGAGCCTGATTCCCACATAGTTCTGCAATAATTTGAGGCAGATCTCTTGCTGCAACCCAATTTAAACAAAAGTATCGCAATAATAGTTTGAAAGATTGCAGTAAGACTGATATAGAGGCATTAAAATAGTCCAAAAAAAAATCCTAAGGACTAACAAGACTGTAAAAGCATTTATTAACTCATTAAATTAACTGTGCTAATAATTCACAGCAACTAATACACACATGGTAGATCACTGCATCTCTAGAACTTTTATTCTTCTGGGATGCACAGGGCCTAACAGCACTGTTATCACGGCATCAAGGATTAGTGTTAGGCTATTTAGCAATATGTTTAGGAAACAAGCTTTTCCTTTCCTCAGGCCTCCTAATAACTAGTGTAGAAAACTGTGGAAGATAAGAACAGCAATCCATATAAAATAATTGGGAAATAGTAATATATTCCTCTGCCACATACACTCACAGGATCATAAAAACATTACAGTTGGAAAATCCCTGTAGGATCCACAGGAGTAATTAATCCTGCACTGGCTCAAGAACACAGAAGAGAGTTTTGCATGCGTATTTGGGTCCTTTCACAGAAACCAATGGAAACCTACATCCCTTTTTTTTTACCACCCCAGAACATCAGGTATGTGAGGAAATGCTTTCACTTATTGATTACTTTCAGACTTCTGACTGAGACATATAAAACAATTACTGACTACAGCACAAGATTTGCTGACTGACTCTGCTCCAGTCAGATATGAAGGCTGATCTTCTATAGCAGTGATTAGTGTCATCCATAAGGGAAGATTAAGGGATTGAGGCATCCAAGCTCCAGGCTCCATGGTGCAGCTGGAAGACTGCAGCAAGCCTGGACATGGTGATCTCTTATTTGTAGGGGACTTTAAACAGAAGAAAGCTTTTTGGCTCAGTGTAGAGCTTCCAGGCAGCACTGCTCTCTTTAATGCTCTGGTATAAATGTGACTAGAAAATTCAGCAAACTTTCTGCTAGCTGTAAACAAAGCAGTTGGCAGAAATTTCTGTTACTTTCAAAATCATGGTATATTGCTGTTCCGAATACAAACAACAAGAAATCTTTTGCTTTGATAATTTTTAGTGTAATTTCAGCAGCAGCAATTCACTTTAAAGCCCCTATAAACCTTCAGAGAAGTTTTGCTTTGAAGCTGTACATTCTCATAAGATGATCAGCTGACATCAATGAACTAGTTTATTCTAATAAACAACTTCTTTATGAAAGTTATGTGAACACCTACTGTAGTTTCAAAACCTCTGGCAGTTCAGCTCCAAAGTTGGAAGGAATCCTATATGTATATATCAATACACAAATACAGATGTAGGTTCACATGCTATGACATAATGAAATGGTTTTATCAGTTTGAGCAAGCTGAACTAGAAAACACTGCAGAAGAAGATAACCAGTCACTCCTGATCCTGCCCCAGCAAGTATTTACAGTCATACAGCTTAAATGGGTAATATCCTATTTAAGCCACAGATTAAAAATTCTAAACATACTGAAACCTTGGTAATATTTTAAACATAAACATTATTTCTAAAGAGCTTTGAGATGTAGCTGTTTTCCTCCTTTCACCACTGTTACTTCTCTCTGACCTTAATGTTGATTAGTTCAGCTGATGTGTACTATCTTAGCTCTGTGAAAAAAAGCTTACAAGTATTTCTGGGAAAGATAAGAGAAACCAGGAAGGATGATCATCAGATCAGAGAATAATCTTCATTTCACTAAATCTGCTCAGGGATTCCTTCTACTTCTCTGTGACATTTCATCCCTAATGCAGGACTCTTTAGATGTCAGCCTGACCCACACAAATCTTGATTTCTTACTTGGTTTGCAAAGAAAGGTACCAGTTTGAAGTCATCTGTGTGTGAAAAGCTTTTGAAAGAGAGATTAGAAATCTTTTTGCTGCAGAGCCCTGAGTTTGGGCTGTAAACAACAGAAATGAAGGATCATAAGCAAGTGTATAAAAGGTGTATGAGAAACACACATATTTGACTTGAGAGCTCATTTGAACATGTGATTGTCTGAGTTGTGCACTTAGATACTCTGCAAGGAGTTCACTTTGTATTTGAATTAAAAAATTATATTCTGTGCATGCACAAGTTATGCACAGAATACAACAGCCAATATTTACATTCTCAGTGCTATGAAACTAAGACACACAACAGTGAATGGAAACAGAGTGACCTTTGTATTCTAAAACCAACACTGCAAGTTTAGGAACACTTGGAGATAATTTTGCAAAGCAGCCTTTATAAAAATCGTAAAGGATTTAGAGGGCACATAACAGTTAACCCCAAAAAGAAACTTAAGAGTTAAGTCCTTTTGCAGAGCTTTGAAAATCTGTCAGTTACCAATACTATCCATAGAGAAACAAAGTTTTGATATTGGCTAATATTCTCGTTTAGTTGCAGCTTTGCTGTGCCATGGTTTTTCTTACATTTAATGCCACTCAAAGCTGGTTCTAAGAAACAAGATTAAAGCCTTTAGACAAGGAGGAAGTACTTATACTTGTAATTCCAATATAACCCATTCCATGATTATTTAGGAAAGGAATAATAGTTGGTCTAGAAAAGCATCTCAGTGACATATTTAAATTAATCTGCACGTAAAAAAGCTTACAGGCTCTACCTGCTGTCTTGAGAGCAGGCTCTGGTGGGACAGCTCTTGTCCAGAGGGTGCAGCAGTTTGCAGGACACCAGTGTGCACACATTCTGACCCCAAAGAAATTCCTTTCAGCATAAAGTAAATGGCAAGAAGAAATTCAACCTGTCCTGCACTGAGGACAGAGAAAGGGTTATGACTTTTACCACTAATTATCCCCTTTGGTGCTTGTTTGCCATGAACTTGATTGCAATGTAATTACTTATGTATTTTCTACATTGCAAGTGAATATCAGGTATTGCAGCATGTTCTCCTTTTCCCTGCATGCAGCTTTGGTATACTTGCCACAAAAAACACTGATTTTTCAGAAAGTACTTTTTTTTTCCCCGTTCAGTGGCATTCCAGTAGCCTGGCCAGAACCTTCCTTGACACTACAATAGACAGGAGCACATTAAGGAAATGAAGGTAGCCATGAGAACATTTGAATCTTCTGTTTCTCTGCTGCAGTGGAGCTGGAGAAGGATATGCATCAGGGCATGGCATGGTGC
This sequence comes from Dicaeum eximium, assembly GCA_013396995.1. NCBI lineage: Eukaryota > Metazoa > Chordata > Aves > Passeriformes > Dicaeidae > Dicaeum > Dicaeum eximium. Next base: position 48,029 of record VWZP01007234.1, read on the forward strand.
TACCTTGAGGCCAAGAATCTCGGGGAAAATATGTCCAGGGAGCTGCCCTGGAGTCATTCCGGGAAGAGACAGCTTCATTCTACAAAATCCTTATTCATCACTGGGACTTTTTCCAGGTCTATTTCCCATGGATAAGGAGCTGCACCATAGGGCTAAAGTAGTATTTTTTCTCTTAGCTCTGATGAAGATCTCCTGCACCAGTCCATTGCCCTGCCTGTAGCTCGATTTCTTATTCCCTAATGCAAATCTTCTTTTTTGACTCCAGAAAGCATTTGTTTGTATTGTCATGATTTCTGTGGCTACCAAAGGCTGTAGTACCCTTGGATTTTTGGACTGTCGTGTTTTTGACCAGTGGCAACGAAAGGACCTGTGCTGGATCTTTGGCAGGTCCAAGTTTGCCAAAAGAACACAAGTCTAGGTAAAGATCAATTTCTCCCACTGGCTGTAGCTGTCAAAGTTGGTTCAGCAGTTCATCTTTCTTGGTCCTCCTTTTTATCCTAAAAATATTGGTTTATTGTTTACCAAATGGTAATTGCAATAATCCTTAAAAGCTATTTACTACTAAAGTTAGGCTAAATCAATACAGCTTCTCTTATCTATCTCTCTGTAGGCTTGTCTTCAGTAAGACTTGTCCTGCAGCACACATCATAGGAAAAGATGATCTTGTCTACTTCAGTGGACTTTAATCTTATAAACTTTTCAGAACACTTCAAATGCCAGTGATTTGATACAAGTGTGTTACTGCCAACAGCAGTAAGTTCTGAATCTAAACAGAGTGAACATTCACATAAAATCAATCACATTGTTTGCAGCCAGAAGGAAGTTTTGTGGAAGTCGACTGGTTATCAGGGAGAATTTCTTCACTGAAAGGGTTGTCAAGCATTGGAACAGGGTGCCCAGGGAAGTGGTGAAGTCACCATCCCTGGGAATGTTCCAGGAACAACTGGATGTGGCACTTGGGGCCGTGTTTTAGTTGACAAGGCTGTGTTTGGTCAAGGCTTGGACTCCATGATCTTGTAGGTGTTTTCCAGCCTTTATGGAGCTATGAGCAGTGATGCTGGCCCACATCCCAATGGCCCAGAGCATGACCAAATACAACCTGCAGACAACTACAGGCAGATTGGCATATCAGATTTCCCTGCTCCAAGCAATGCATTGGAGCTCTGTGCCAGGATTTCTCTGCTTTAATGAGCAGGGAGTGAGAGACAATACCCTGACTGCATCACTGCATTAGCAAACTACGTCCTTCTTCAGACCTGTCCAGTTACTTTTCCAAACATCTGTATCTCAGAGGAAAGAGGGCTAGGCTTATTCATTTCTTTTCTTCTTTGCATGAAGGAATGCAGAGAGCTGGTGAGGTGTCTGTGCCCTTCATGAACTGGGATGCACCTCTTGGTTCCCCTTCCAACTGATGCCACCAAGTCCATAATCTTGTTTGAAACACAATTTCTACTTATACAAAGGCAGTAGGCTCAAAAAACATTTACTAAGAGCAAAAATGCAGCAAACAGAGGAAGTCAATTAGTAAATAAAAACTGAAAAAACCTCACATACCACAGTTATCTATCTAAGTAATACATGTGGCAGAAATCAAAGCCACATCTCACAGTTTGTTAGCCAGAATAGAGTACACAATTTACCTAGTGAGAAACAGTGCTGGGAAAACTGCAGCTAACGTAAAAAGAACCTCAAAACAGCATAACAGTCTACTAACACATTCCCTTCCTCTTCCCTTTTTATCACAACAATTTTTACGTTAAACACGACTCACAACTAGGCAGGTATCAGAACTAAAACTTACAGCACAAAATCAAGCAAAACCACTTGTTTTGTGCACCTAGTTGAAGAAAATGGTGGGTGTCTCCCCACCAGAAAGCACGTGGAGTTTTGTGCTGAGAGACTCTACTCAAAAAAAAATCCAGAAAACAAATTACAACATCTATCTATTTAACCATATATGTATACGAATTAACACACATCTCCATAGTATTTTGATTACATATACAAAAATATTTTTAAATAACATGTGGATGTTATTGGGATGGGATATTTTATCCTAGGCTTCTAAAAGTTCTTCTTTTAATCTTATAAAATTAGGCCATAAAATGCCTTTTGTCCAAACCACTGGAAACGCATTATTTTAGTGTCTTCCCTGACAGGAGAGATTTAAAAATGTTACTCCTGCAATCATCATTACTTTTAGAATCACAACTGGGTTTGTTACAACACTTGTTTGTCCTTTTTTTTTCTTACACAAAGCAGTTGAAAAAGCGGTAATTATCAAAAACCACTAACAACACCCTAGCATTAGAAAAGGCCTTTCTCATATTATTGGTCTGGTTGTAACACTGATCTTCTACACCGCTGTGCAGCTTTTGCACTGTACAGAATGGTCAAAGAACAAGGTTATGGTTGAATCTCCAGAATTCTTTTACTATCCTGTGAAAATCAAGAGCTGATTCAGACAGAAGGCTACAATTCCTTTACCCAAGTTCAGACTTCCCTTCATATACAACCTTTTCCTCACATTTTCAAAATTATTCCCACAAGGTAGATAAAAAAATTACTAATGTAAAGATTTGGTCTCTATCCTTATTGTTGGTTTACTACAAATATTAACTTTATCTCATTGATGTTAGCTACTTCAGAGGAAGTTCTCCTGCTGGTGTTTTGTGTGAGTTACCAGAAGCCAACCTCTAGATCTGTTGTTAAATCCTCTTTCACAGTCATCATTCTGCTTGTCTGTGCTGCACAGAACTACAGTATAACTGCAGTGGTACCCAAGCTGTTGCCAAACTGGAAGAGACATGGAAGTTCTGAAGAATAATTGCAATTAAGTAATTATTGAGCAATGCACAAAAAAGAGTTGTTACTTGTCAAGGGAGGACAGAAATTAGGAGTATTTTTTGTAGTTATTACGTAGAAAAGATTTAATAGGGAAACAATAGTATGTCATAAATTTATATTGCTGGAAAGAAGGGCTATGGTGAACAGTATTGACAAAAAAATTATGAGGGAAAGAAAACTCTACCTTCTTATTTTGGTTCACAGAAGCTGAGCATTTCAGGGTGTTTTAGAAACCTGTTTGACTTAAATAATTTTAAAAAATTTTATTTGGCAGTCAAAATACATTATTCACAGAATCACAGAATGGCTGGGGTTGGAAGGGACCTCTGGAGATCACATTGTCCAACCCCCCTGCTAAAGCAAGCTGCACAGGATCACAACCAGGCAGGTTTTGAATGTCTCCAGAGAAGGAGACTCCACAGCCTCTCTGGGCAGCCTGTTCCAGTGCTCTGCCATCCTTAAAGTAAACAAGGTATTCCTCACATTATTTTTGTAACCATGTGATCTGATTTCCCACCAAATGCAGATTAAAGAACCTCTTTGATGACTATGTCTGAAATGAAGACAAACAGTAAGAAAAAGGAAGTGAGGAATTACCTCTTCCACAGGTAACACTGCAGGCTGTCCACTCTCCATATTGCCAAAAATACTCTGGCTCTCCAATCTCATTCTCATTACTTTCTTCTTTACGTACAGTGTATTCATACTCGATTCCAGGGTTGGTTTCTTGAAAAAGTAGCTAGAGAGAGTGAGGTTTATTCATTGTTTAATTAATAATCTACTGGTCAAAAGCTTTCAAAGTGTGAAACTGGAATAATTAAAACTGCCCATATTGGAGTCTGCTACCAGTTCAGAGAAGCAGACTTGCAAAATTTCCACTTCTATGTCAACAGTGGCATATATGAATCTTTCTGTGTCATAAAGACACAGCTGTTTACCATGCATTTCTGCAAACACAGGTGGGAATAAATGGGTCACCATAATTGGTATTCTATTGACTGTAAGAAAAGACATGGCAAAGTCCATCCAAAGCATCCCTATGCTGCTGATTAAGAGCTATTGCCTATCCCTGTTATTAATTATAATTTTACTACCTTCTGAAATAGCTGTTACGAAACAATAATTAAGTCAGAAAATTACAGATGCTATTCAGACACTGCTTTAATATTTTTCAGTGCTTCTTAATTAAGAAGAAAAATTCCAACTGAAGGGGCACTCAAGAAATTTACCTGAGAGGGAGAAAATAAATATCATCAAGGGAAAAAATACTGCAGTCATGAACTTTTACTCTTTTTCCCAATTGTACTAGATGTGAAGTCTGAGCACTCATTAGTTTTGTCTTCTCACCAGACATTCCAAATGTGAAAGTGGTCTCCCATCACACCCCTAATACTTCTTTTGATTGTATGGTGGATACACATGCAAACAAGCCATGAGAAGTACTTCCAAAGATCAAAGGGCCAATTCCAAATTATTTTTTCAGAACTGACCGAAGATGGTTATGTTTAAGTTAGAATCCATAGAGCAACATGAAAGAAATGAAAGCAGCCTCTGTGGATGTAAAATGGGTCAGTTTCACTGACCAGAAGCTATTAACCCACCTATGTAATGCTGTGTGCTTTTCTTGCACTGCGTAAGCTGTCACTACTGTCAGCCATCCCTAGCTCTCACTGTTCACAGCCTGGCATCAGCTCCACCTTTCTGTGACAACTTATTTTTCACCTGGATCTAGTTCACATCACAGCCACGTGTTGGTCAAATTTGGTACAAGAGACAAGAAAGTTTGGGCAAAGGACTGACCAACTATAGAGACAGGATCCCTGTCCTAGTGGCAGCACAGGATTATGTCAGCCTTTAACAAATACTGGAGTGCAATACAGGACGTGTTCTTGGGCAGGATGAACAACCCTCAAAAACAAGGTGCTTATTTCTCTCCAAGACAGCTCATTAATAATGCTTTATATACCAATTTACATGTTTTCCCAGCCCCATTTCCAGGGCTCCAGCACATTCTGCTGCCATCCAAACAAGCAGGTTCTGCTTGTGATCTCGTGTTTACCTGAATCCATATTGATTCATTGGTGGGTCCTGGAGCAGTGAGATTTTCCAGATCTCCTGTTCTGTCATACTGAAATATTGTGCCTGCCACTTTGTATTCACCATTCCACTGGATGATAAATCCTCCATTCAGATAGTATTTTTCTGGGTCTTTGCTTCGCATAGCAAGGAAATTTCCTGATTCTGTAACTTCCATGACTTTGATTCCCCTTGCTCCTTTTGGAATTAGCCCAATATCAACATATCCTAAGAGACAAGAAAAATTTATGAAGGTGAACAACAGAAATGTCACTGCATTTAACTTATTTGTAAGACAATTAAAACAACAGCTGTGCTTGAAAAAACATACAAATGTGCTGTCACAGAGCTTGTATTTCAGTTTGTTAATAGTGTGACTTTCCAAGTCAGGGTTTCTAGTATCATTTGGGGAACAGTGTTTAGGCAATGCCAGTGGCATTTAGAAGGGGTGTGGATGTGAATGACTTTCAGAGCTGTGCCAGGGGAAATCTACTCCACACACGAGCATCGACATTTCCGTAACCATGCCCCAAGGCTCTGGCATACTGCAATCTGGAGAAATGCCAGGGAGTTCCAGCAAGCTAACAGACTGGTGTGGGAAAGGTTTTTTCAATTTGCAAAGAACATTTTTTATCTGTACCCAGTGTACAGGTATGCACAGAATTCCATGTACCTTCTCTTCTCTTAAGGCATTTCACTTCTCTGTGACTGTTTGCCTTACAACAACAATGAAAAAAAGAATGTTATTCAGTGTTATGCCTCAAAGTGCTACTATAAATTCAGTGCATTTTTGTAAACTACCTATCTTCGTAACAAAGTTCAAGGGCTCTTCATGGGTAGTAATCTGTTTAGAGTGCGTTAAGAATGACCCAAAGCATCTCTTACAGAATTTTTTTCACATCACAGGAAATATGTGACATCAGACTCTGTGCTTCTCACCTTACAGGAAGCTGCTATTGTTGTTGCTACTAAATTATAAAAATACAAAGTTCACATAGATACTTAAGCACAAACAGAGGTAGCTTTCTTGTTATTGCCCCTAGCTAAGCTCTAGAAATTAGATGGATGACATTGTTACAAGCTGGTGCACTGGGAGTGTGAGCTGCATTTTGTGCTGGTTTACTTCAAGACTGGAACATGAGCTCCCCAGTTCTCATCACACCCTTCCAAGATCATGAATTAAATTCTGAGACTCACATCCTGTTCACTTTTCTTGTGAAATGAGCTTATCACCTTTGATTACTCACTCACACGAGTGAGATAAACCACACTGGGCATGCTAAGCAATCCTCAGTATCAATGTTCTTCACCTACCACAACTATTTATGTGCTGTACAACAACCTGCTGCTGTAAATAGGTGCCCGAGAGTCTTTAACATCTGATTTTTCTTTGCAGCTCTTTTGTGGTGTAATAAATATTGGTTAAAATGTCCTATGCTGCTTATGGTACAATATAGAATCTGTCTACTTCAGGTCTTTCGTAATTACACTGATAATATCTAAGTATATACATGGATTTCCAGTGATTGATGTTTAAGTAGGAGCATTTTCTGAATGTCACCTTTTTCAAGTCTCCTTGACTGACTGTGGAAATCCAAACATTTTTTTCTAAGAGAATCAGCTTTTTCTAAGTGAATGAAGTAAAAAATCTGGAAGCTCACAGAATTACTTCTATTATTCAGGAAATCAGTGGTCTAGGTCTATGGTAAGTAACCAAGTCTAATGATTCTCCCAATTGTTCTATTCATTCAGTGAAGACATGTAACAAACAGTGTGTGATTATGTAACTAAAGGCTTGATTAGACAGCATTCTTATAACCAGGACAAATTAACACAACATGGAAAATCTTCATTATGTCACATCCTGACAGCTTGCCTTTGCAATGCTGGTGTCCTTTTACAGTAGGGATGGGTTGGGGTTTTTTTCCCCATGTAATTAGAATAATATTTGTTCAAAACATAAAGCGTAAAAACCATAAAACAATTTTTGTTCTGTGGCAACACAGGAATCTGTATATCCTTTCAAGATTTTGCTGTTATTTTTGTCTGAATCACCTGCTGCTGCTGCCCATAAACCTTATTTTAAATGTATTGCAACTGTCTGGTAAGGGAAGTTACTACTTCTTCAGTGTATCACACTGCCTTCCCCCTGGCCCTTCCCACCAACTAAATTACTTCCAGATTTCCCAGAGCCTCTTGCTGATTCACAATAAACATTATCTGATTTTGAAAGGAAGCTAATCAGCAGCAAGCTTTTGAGTTTGTCTCTCGAGATAATAAATTTTTGTTCAAAAATTCTGTGCATGGTGTTTATGTAATTGTTCCTGGTTATGTGGTTTCATTTGATAAGGATCTAGAGATCCAAGATTCAATAACAGTCAAATTGTCAGCTGTCTTACCCACACACTGGGCTCATTAAATCCTGGACCAAGCCTATTGTGGGTGCTTCTACACACCTGTGAATTGGCAACCCTTCCCTTTTTAATTAAAATTAAATCTATATGCTCCCAAAACAGACATGAACAAATTAATGAAACCCTTGCTGTATGCACAGCTCTACAAGGACTGAATAACTTGTTTCTCCTTTCCCACTTCAGTGAGAAAAGAGTAGTTTCGCTTGGGCCATTAGCACTGCAGATCAAATGATGACCAGGTTTGGCTATGAACAGAACACGCATCTTTTTTCTGGCAGAAGCATGATTCACTGAAACACCCCTTTACAATTTCCCACGCAGATATCACTCAGTTTTCAGTGAGAAGCACTTTAACCATTTTCACACAGAGAAATTACTTTGCCAGTGGAAGAATTTAAAGGAAGAACCCATATTACCAAATCCTTCACTTTGATTGAACACCATCTTCACTGTACGACAAGCAGAGCCATCTCCCAGGCAAACCCCACACTGGTCTTCTGTTGCATTGGAATTTATCTCATAATCACAGCCAACAGCCTAGAAGGAAAAACAGTGTCAGAATAAATGCAGCCTCCACAATGAGTTACTGAGAGCTCATCTATCACTGCACTTCTGAGAAGGGGAGTAGTTTATATCCTGGATAGGGTATTACACCAAGGTGAAAAACAAACTAACAAACAATAACCATCACCATGTCACAAAACATACAGTAGTGACCAGTCACTTGAGACAGAAATGTGGCGCCCAAATGGCCTCATTATCTGAGACTGGCCACTACATCTAGGATTTTTGTCTGCTTTCTTACGTCATAGAGCTATCCACAGGTTCCTGGGAATTCAATGCAGTAACAGAACTGAAATCTCTGCCAGCTTTCCGTGGCCATCTCACAGCACAGAACCTCTACTACTGTCAACTCCCTTGGCAAAGAGAAACTCTTCAGCAGGCATTTACATCAATCACTCTCCAGCTTGCCAGATACAGTGGGTCAAGTGGGTCAAGTTCTAGTAAAGACTGATTCTCCAGTTTATACTTGCTACAGGGAGAAAGTCAGAGAAAAATTTATTGATCCCTAGTCAGGAAAAACTTCTTCCTTGCCTAGCCCGAAGTCCTTAAATTTCAACAGAATTTTAATTTGATTTTGGGATTTTTTTTCCTGCCTCTCTTCAAAAACAAGCAAGATTGCAGAACACAATGTAAGGTCCAAAACTTAGTGGTTCTTAATAGCATCTAAGATACCTGGAGGTCTGGGATAGAGATGCACAGTCCGAAGTCTGGTAGTATGTAAAGGTTTTGCCTTGGTTTGAGATAGGAGATACTGTATCATCAAGTCATCCCAAGACAGGTTTTCTCAGCTGATTTTTCTCAAAATAAGCTTTCAGGTGCTATACCTGTCAACTTGTCTAACACTCTCTTCATGTATGAAAATTTGAAGTATGAACCTCTTTTGATGTTGATCTTATTTTACCTTCAGTACATCAGTTACTGTAATTTTCTGCAAGCTTCTGACAGGAAAATCCATCCATTAGACTAACCTAGGTATACAGGTTCCTGCATTCTCTAGTATTCTTCTATATATTTTCAGCTTAAGAAACACCTGAACATCTGCCTAAGTGCCAGTAATTTAACGAACAATTAGAGAAACTGTGAGAAACAGAAGCAAGGAAAGGCCTCAAGGTACAGATGGTGCCAAACTGCACCACTTAAAGGAAGATTAAAAAAAAAATGCATCCATCTCTTACCGCCAATTCATATCTGGCACCTTTCACACCAGCTCTGAAAAGCCACAGCCATGTCAAAAGTTTCTGCAGCACCCTTAGCTTCTCCCTCCTTTCAGTGAAAGCCACTTTCAAAAAATGAAATTTTTTGTAATGTTGTGCACATAGACAGATCCTGGCACTAAGGATCACACTTATGAGCAGTACAAAAGGTTACAGAGATAAGGATATGTTAGCAAGGTGACTAACTTTTTGCCTCCAAGTCTGCAGTTATCTGACCAAGGGTGGATTTAATCAACTATTCAGAATACACAGAAGCCACTGCTAGAGGAACAGGATGTTTCTTTATCTTTGCAGCAGTTCAGATCTGTCTCTTCACTGGTTTATCTTTAACACTTCCTAATAATTTAGAGAGGCTGCAGTATTGTTGTTTCCTCAGTGATGGATTCCACAGTACATCTCCTGTACTATTAGTGCATCTGCTAATCATCTGCAAACAATGAAGTCAGAGTTATCTGGTCTAGTATTAGATTAGAGAAATAAGACACTCTGGAGAGTCATGGAAGTTGAAGTTTATTTTCTATACTGTGCACATATATATTTGAACAGAAAGGTGGAGAAAGTCTGAAGATAGAACTCTTGTGCTTTGTGCTTTGCTATTAGAAAAAATGATTAATGACTGCTGGGAGCTTCTATTTTGAACTTCTCTAAAAATGACTTGTCTTCAAATTGTATATTTTTTGCCAAATTTTAATTTTCTGGTAGAAAATTAATGTTTTGGAAAAGGTTTCTGTCCATTTTTGTTTACTGTGCATTCTTGTTTGAGAGGCTGCACACAGAATTAGTTCATCTAGTTCACACTGTAAATCAGATACTTTGAAATGAACATTGCTGAGCATATTTCACTTCCAAGTACCGTGGGGTGTAAAAATCCCCAAGGGTTTAATTAGTTCTGATTAGAACTGCTGCAGCCCTGGCTCTAACTGAGATGGCAGCAATGTGGTATCATCACTTCTCTGCCTCTGGGGTGCCAGTCAGTGCTGCCTGCATGGCTTCTGCATGTGCTGTACTCCATCAGCCCGGTCACAATCCGCTCAGGTCTTTCCCACTTTAACATTTCCTTTAGAAACTGGTCTATGCCATCCAAATATGGCACCACTGTGAAGCAAAGGGAATCCCTCTGTCCCTTCCAATAATAGCAGCAGAAGTTTGTATTTCAGTGTTCTTCTGATATGGGAAACAGTTTGTATCTGATCAGATATGAGCCTTACCTACATACACAACATTCCTACACATTCCTGGGGTTTTGGAATACTCAAGAACAAGGCAGGGCAGACAATTTACTCTGCTGCAGTGAATAAAGCCTTTGTTTTATTCCCCAGCCCTGGGGTGCTGCTGGTGTTGCCATGACCTTCACATCTAACAGCAGGGCCTCATCTTACAAAGCCATTAAAAACCATCACAAAGCAATATTCTCATGTGTCAGAATAAACAGCATTCATTTACTCCAGATACATTTCCATGAACTATAATTTCCAGACCATGTTTTCCTTTATCACTCCAGTGAATACCACATTATTTTGCCATCCATTAGAATAATTTCAAGATGTTTCATTCTTCTTTTTACTTGCTTTCCTCATTATTCTTATTCTTGTGGACGCACTTGCTGCACTTTCTAAACGTGCCTCAAACTTTCCAGAAGGTCAGTATGACCCATTAATGTGCATTTGCAGCCTAGAACTAGATGATATTTGTTACCAGATATTCATGCCTGAGCCATGCTATGACTCTGTGATGAATTTCTGATAAGCAGTTGCTAGAGGGGTTCTGGAGACTAATGCAGGTTATAAAAAAGCAGGAAAGAATATCAGCAGCAATTAGGCTCTCATTTTTTTTACACACACGTCCTTGTGCACCCTTTGCCTGTGGATCACGCTGTGTTACAGGAACCACTGTGTGCCACGGCACGAGCAACACAACTTAGCATCCCTCTCTGAAGTCCTTTGCCATTGTCCCACTCACCAAGAGCCTTTTTTAACGCATCTGAGATCAGCTTTGTTTCTGGACACAGCACACAGTGCAGAGGCAGATGTAATGACCTGAACTGCCCGGCTGAATTACAGGAAGGAGAAACAATTTATTTCCTGCTGCTCAGTGACTAAAGGGAAAACAGCCAGAGATATTGCCCTTTTTCCATTTCCAGAGGGAGAGGCTTTTGTGTCAGACTGGCAGTGGGGGGCAGATACAAAATGTCCTTGCTGTCACTGGAGGGTATGGCCTGGATGTACTGCTTGAATATCCATTATGTGAATGTTACATTGAACTTTAAGGTCTTCCTTCCTTTTGTCTCCCCCACTAAGTGTTCAAATAAAGAAATCATGTTTACTTCATGTTGGCCATGATGTTGCCTTGAATGGAGAGAAATGTGTCCTGATGTCAGTAATTTATCTTGTAATTTGTCTATATGGGTCTGAATCAAATGCCTGTTGGACTAGCAGTGGGAGGAGGAAGCTGAACCATAGTGAGAAGCAGTAAAGCTACTGCATAAAAATCCAAGCTGTGTAATCTGCTTTTCAGTAAGTAAGTAGCCCTAGTGCTACACAGCTGTGTAATTCTCCAGTACAATGTCAGTCTCTCAAAATCACAACTGTGAATTACCACAGAGAGCAGGCCACAGATTTGAGTGACTGAAGGTCATGCCTATCAAAATTCTGTGCAGGAGGCGAATGGCTACTAGAAACAGAGATGCCAGATCCTCCACCCTCAGCATCTGCACACTCCAGTGCAAAGAACATGTAAGACTTAACTTTTAGATGATGTGATGGCTTGTGCTTTATCAAAAATCCACATTATGTTTGTATCAGTGCTAAACAATGATACTCTGATGGCAGTATCTTCATTCATTAACACTGGGGGAACAACTGACTCACCTGGTAAGAACTAAGAATGCAGCTATGATGTACAATTTAAGCACAGGAATATAGGCTACGTGCTTTAAAGATCTTCTAAACAAAAGGGGGAAAACAAAAAATGAGTGCTAAGGCATACAGTTAAAAAAAACAAACTAGCCATAGCATAGCTTAATGGTTTGAGATTAAGTTATTGACAGATCTTGTCAGATCTCCTGACAGAACTCTTCTGTAAGGTCAACATTGAGAGAGGAGCCAGCTATTTTATAGGCCAGGCCTTCAAATGAATTAACAATTTTAGTTACTCTTTGAATTGACAAGTTCTAAAGGAATACCATGTGAACAACACCTCCCTCTAAGCCTTCCTACAGCACTGATGCAGGGGCACCATTTCTTAAAAATTTAGGAGATACTGGATAAATTAAATGCACCAAGTGAATCAGTGGTCTGTCTGTACTTACTTCTCACCTGAAGATGCACATTGTGGCTTTGTCAGGCCAGCTAGGAAAGCATCCACTATACCTCAGGTAGCTAAAATGAAGCATCTCAATCCATATTTAGCCATCAAAGAAAGACCAGTTTCTCTGATTGCTCTGAACAAATTCATGACAAATTCCAAAATCAGACTAAAATCAGCTGAATTTAGAAGATGAAGTTCTTTATTGGATCTGTTTTGACATACCCAGAAGGAAAACTCTGAACTCGCCTGATAAAAAATAGCTACTCTACACACCAGTCACATGTGAGCAATTTAGTCAGTGGATCTAAAATCTTACTAATTTATTTTTTTTTCTCAATTGCAGACCAAAGTGAAGTGTTATTTTAGTACTCAGGCAAACATGGAGTGCTCTTGTGACATACAGTTCTGAAAACGAGAACAGCACTTTAACACTTGTGAATGTCTTTCCCACATCATTATCAACATGTTGCAATCAAAGATGACAATGATGTACCAGACTAATTACATTAAATGCATTTCCAAATTTATTCTCCAGGACCTGTAATGTGTCTATTGTGTTTAGCTAGCTGGACCCAAGTACTAGTAAATTAGATGAAGATATACAAAAAAGATTCTCCTCAGGTGTCGTGCTGGGTACCTATTTCAAATGAAAGCATGCTTTCTTTTAATACTGTGAGCTGTTTGGGTTACCTATTCATCATTTGGTCTCATTTGGCATGGCTATATTGTTCACTCTGTGATCCTGACTACAAATTAATCTGTTTGCCAGGAGATGTGAACCAGCAGTCACCACGTACAACACTGACAGCGCCTTGGAGAGAATTTCTCAGAAATGCTTTGGGACCACAGAACTGTTAATGCTGAAGTGTAACTGGGCTCTACAAACTGCAATTAGATTAGCTTCCCTTTCACCTCTTATCTCTCAATTTGGATTAACTGAGTCTTGCTATCTCTAAAACAGGTGTAAGTCTGAACTACCACAGGCAAGGTTTCAATACAGAAAGCATATGGAAACTAAAATTAATCATAGTGATCCCAGTCCAGCTGGGCTGGAAATAAGAAAATGAATGTTTCACAATGACAGCCTTTCTGAATTTAGTACTTGGTCTCTCCCAGGTGAAGGTCAAAAGCACTGCTATGATATGCAACATCTACTATATGTTTCAATATGCTAAAGTTATGATTCATTCTGGTTGGAACCATTCAAAGCCAGCAAAGTTCAAAGGCCCATCCTGGCTCTCAGCAAAGTTAAGCAGGATCTCTTCACTGTGAACTTGAGCAGCATCTTGGTAATTCCCTTTCATAAATGCAAGTATTACAAGGAAAACTTAAAACACATCTTTTATTACTGGTCTCTGAGGCACTATCATTCTAATAAAGTAAGTTTAAAAAGAGGGTGTACCAATCACCTATTAAAAATGCCAAGTTTCCATCACTGGAAGTCTTTAAGAAAAGAATGTGAAGAATGTCAAAAAATGAATATAATTTGTAAAGGGATGAAACAGACAACTTCTTGAAGTCCCTTCTAGTTGCATTTTTATACAATTAAGTAGCTTGAGGCATACAACTCCCATACTGTGTAAGCTAATGTAGTTTCCACAAGTCACCAAGTCCTGCTTTTGTTTCCAAATATGCTAAAAGCAAAAAACCTATCAGGCTTCAAGGAGGTACAGGACAAACCCTCAATTTGGAGAAATAAACCACAGATGTAAATGTATCCTCTACAAGAAAAGTATTCGTTTTATTTTTAAGAAATTTACTAAAAGCAATGGATCGTGAAAGGTTACAGAATTTACAGAACACTCCTTTAAATGCCATACAGACACACACATCATCCTGAAAATCTGCTACAAACACACAGAATATGCAGAGACCATTATACTTATTCTTCTATATGCAGTATTATTGAGCCATATGCTCTATGCTTGCCTGTTACCTCATTGTATAACATTATTCAATTTAATGTTGTAAACTAAAATAATTTTTACTGTCCTCAGCTGCAAAGTCTGATCCTATTAAAAGGCAGCTCAGAACAGCTACATGTGTATGGTTAAATTGGCATTTTCATGAAAAACCCCATGGACAGTGGTGACACCAATTAAAACCCTAAAACTACAATACTTTGTGAAAATACATCAGAAACAGGTTTTCCTGAACTGATGTTTTAAAGTAGTGGGAAAAACCCAGAGCATTTAAAAGGCACCAAAAGTAATCAGCAGTCAGTCAAACAGACTCATTAAAAAGGGTGGAAATTACTTTTATGTCTACTTGGAAAGCTTTTGCTATAAACTTGCTATAAAAATGTGATAAAATGGAGTACTAGGCCTTGATCCTACCAAAAAAAATGGTTAAGCATTTTCCCGTAACTTTTAAAAATTAAATTGTAGAGAAAGAAACATGCAAACATACCCAATACCTTACACATGCCATTAATACAGACATCTCGGCCATGCCTTCCTTCAAAGCAAGGAGTGCCATCAGTGACTGCATCAAGCATCTTCTCTGAAAAATGGCCATCTATTGGGCGACAGTGGAGCTCACAGGGGCTTGCTGAAAGGAAAACAAGAACACTCCCTCAGACAATACGTCAGCAGGACACTGAAGTGCAATGGACAGGGTCTTTGCTGCACCATTTGCCCACTTTCCCTGCCATTTGCCAGAACTGGCAGAATTAGAAGAATTGAGCAGAGCCAGGGTGACACAGGCCAGATAAATAGCACTTGTGGATTTGTGGGAATCAGCTGGAGACTTGTCCCACACCTGCGTGCTCTCTGTCGCTGGTCCATCAGCAGCCACTGCTGAGTGAGGCTGTAACGAGGCCATCAGCTCTGATGGAGAAGGGATGGGAAACCAGCAAACCCAGCTGTCATTAGTGAAGGAGAGGGATTACCAAGGACACTGACAAGAAAGTTTTCCATCAGCTGGTTACTGAGTAATTTCAGAGGTAATTTAAACTTTTCATCACTGCTGTCAGCCTCTCTCAGAGAGCAGTGATCTTCTGTGTCATTCATCATTTTTATCTACCTGTTGGCACTTAAGAAATAATTTCAAACATTTTTTTTCTGCTTGACAACTTATAAAATAGGGATAATATTGCAAGTCTGACAGACTCAGGCTATTTTCAGATACATGTCTCACAGAAGCAACAGCGAAGAGAAAAGCTGACACAAGAGCAACCAGTGGCCTCTGAAACAAGATTTTTTGTGATGGATCAGGGCCTTAATCTATTCCATCTATGGAGTAAGAAGAGCCAAACACCAACCTCCCTGTCTCACAGACACTGGTCTTTGTGAATGGGCAATTTTGAAATGGAGACATCAGAGAAACAAAGGAGACAAGTCTGATAAATAAGCTGTGTGCATGGAAGATGAGTTAGAGCTGAAATTAGAGTCAAAGCAAGGACAGACATAATCTCTGCCTTTATAACACTCTCTGAAACTCTCCAGCGGAACCAGAACTCTCTGACTGAATTAAAAATCATCCACTATGATATTGATGAAGGACATCAACAGACTTGTCTCCATGTTTGGGTCTATTCAAAGACCCCAGTCTTGCCCAGCACTAAAGCAATTTGTTTGTGCTCAGCAACCTGAAATGCTTTGCTGAGAAAAGCATTGGGCCTTAAACCCACCAGCCAGTAGTGACTTCAAGGCACCATTACTGAATCATTTTAAAACTATCTCCCTTTGTGCAGCAGAGATCCTGAGTGAGTTTTATCCTTTTCCTGACTGAGTTGACAGAAGCTGCTCCCTTGGTCTCAGAGTGATGCAGAGTAACTATAAGCCTTCCACATCCTGGTTGATGAATTTATTTTTATCTTTTGCCCCTTTGTTGGCTTTTGTTTGTGTCATAGAAAGGACTATGTTTAAAGAAATTTATGGTCATGTGAAAAATACAAATTTCTGATAATGCAAATTAATTAATTTCCAAAAAAAGGATTTATCCTTTTGAAGGAGGAATACTTGCTCTAATTACCCTGGTTTGTACCGCACCAACACACACACAACACCACACAGTGCACAAAGGTGACTACAACTCCTCCCCTCAAAGTTCTTGCAGATTAAGAACCGAATTCTGCACAGCCTGAGCTCTGGTACTGTAAATCTCCTGCAGAACTGGGAACAAAAACAGATTTTTAAAAAAACCAGAACAATAAAGGAAATTCAAAACCTTAATGAAGGTGTTTTTTCCACCTCTTGTCAGTAGAGCTAAAATGACATCTTAAGTCTGTCACGAATGTTGTGCTTCTGGCTCCTCAAACAAAAATACCTCTGTAAAGTGCAACAGTGATGAGACCCAGCGCAGACACAGGGACCATGGTTATACAACTGGTGGAATTCCAGCTGATGTGAATCCTGTTCAAGAATATCAGTGGAGATGGAGCTAAAAGAGTTTTTCAGGCAAGAACATAAAGTTTGTAATCCTCACTGACCCTCAGCCCCTCTGTGAGAGCTCCCAGCCATAACACCCATCAGTTGTTTTGATAAGAGCTGTCATGGTAAGTGATATAAGTGATTTTACTTCCATCTGCAAAATTCTTTTTATGGTCAAGTGAACAAATTGATTACCTTAGTGCTCCAAATTTTGCTTCATCTTGCCTACTTTCTCAATGTAGCATTTTTCTATACAAAGGACAATACATTTATGACAAGGAGAATCCTACAATTCCAGGTACTCTGTTACCTGCTCAGATAGCCAGATTTTACAGAAAGCCATTTCAGCTTTTGCATTGCTCCTAATGAAATATGTAGACCAGAAGCTTGATATTTGTACCTCCTCGCAGTTGTGTGTTGACAAAACAATTTCATTTCAGAAATCACCAAACAAGAAGAAGCAGGCAGTGCTGACACACTCCTGCCATAACTATGATGTTGTAAATCTATAACTCAGAATCAGTTTGTAAAGAAAAAGAACTCCCTAAGTCAAAATAAATTGTATTAACTGATCAAAAATTAGACCCAATCCACAAATTTTTACCGTTTTTCATTCTGTATGTTTTTTTATGAAGCCCCTGTGGAAATCATAGGGTATTTCTTTCTGTACCCAAAACTCAATTTTATCTGATATTTATTTGATTTTTCAACTGCAGAAATGCTGGTTAGGCCACCACTGAGGAAATTATACTAGCACTGTATTTGGCATTCACTCTCTAAAATTATTTTTTTATCTACCTATCATTTTTATTTATTAAGGTTGAGCTCAGGGACCTTGTCTCTGTTTTTCTAGGACTGCAAATAAACTGCATCAGAATCAGCCAATGACCTCCAAAATAGTATTTTAGTAATTTTTACACTGAACAGATACCTAGCATTTTAAACACAGAACAGATACCAAATTCACACACAAGGAAAACAAATACATTTCCTGAAATGGTGGAAGACTTGCATTGAGTTTAGCCTTTTTTCCTATTTTAGACCCAAAAATGTAAAAAGAGTTAACTCAGATGAATAGGAGCATCTGGGTTGTTCAGAAGGAGCTCATTAAAGCAGCTGGTTCAGTTTCAGTTACTTCACTAAATCTGGTTAAATCATTATGCGATTTTAACAAAAAGGCTGTAATTTTTGTAACTTTTAGGCCAAAATATACATAAATTCCTGCAATCCAGCATATGCACGAAATACTAGATCCAATCTGTGAGCACTCAGTAAGGACCATGTATCTCTACCAGCTCAGAGGTACACATGCTAAACACTCCTTAAAAGTTCCACTGAGTAGCTGGCATTTAACTCACTCCTTGTTTTCCTTTCTAGAGCAAAACTTGCTTTTCTCAATCTGTGTTTTTCAAATCACAGAATCATAGAATGTTTTGGACTGGAAGAAATCTTAAGGCTCAGCCAAACCCCCTGCCATGGGCAGTGACATCTTCCATTAGACCACAGTGCTCAAAGCTGTGTCCAACCTGGTCTGGAAAACACCCTGGGATGGGACCCACCACCTCTCTGGGCAACTTGTGCCAGTGCCTCACCACCCTCACTGTAAAGCTTTGCCTTCCTTATATCTAATCTAAACCTGCCCTCTGGCAGTTTAAAGCCACTCCCTATGTCCTATCTCTACTAGCCATTGTAAAAAGTCCCTCTCAGTGACTTTCTGACTTCCACATTGCTTCCCTACATTCTTCAGACTGGCTACATCCTTCTGCCAGTGCCCTGCTCCTTGCTGGACACGGGATTTTAGCTGAAGTGCCACCAACACTCAGCAGCCCAGAAAAATTACAACCTGGTTTTTTATGTGGTGTCCACATCTTACACCTGCTGCTGATTTGACCAGAGACATTATCAATCCCCTAATATATAGAGGAAACACAGATGTAATGGAATCCCAAGCCACAGAGTTTCCTTAAGGGCCCAGTGACTTATCTGCAATCAGAATGAGACTGAAGAAGCAAATCAGCAAAGCTCAGTAAAAATCCTGAAATTTGGGCATGTGATGTTTTCCTCTCTGTATATTCACCAAGTTCAGATTCACCAAGTGTAAACAGAACAACACGAAGATAGGTAGAAAGGAACATGTTTCCTTCCCAATTTCAATTTGTTTACCTCACAACTGATTCCCATGAGTTCACACTCAGGAGGGATCCAGCTTAAACTGACTAAGAAGGATGTGATTAATGTGTCTGTCAGAAGCAGATAAGGCTTCAGTATCTTTTCCAACTTCGTAAGGAAAAAAAGAGCCGAGCCTTATCTCTTCAACCCCTCATCTCTGTAAGAACTCAGAATTGGCTGAGGAAATCTCAAACAAAGAAAATTAGAAAAGACAGACAGACAAAATGGGTAAAAAAGTTGAAGTGAAGCTACTTATCACTTTGACCAAGCCTGGAGCTCCAAAGCTAGGTTCAGTTTTGAAGCAGGGATATTTCATCCCGTTAGCTCAGCCCCTGTGACTGCATCAGAACATATCTTATTTGATGCACAGAAATATTTTGGAAGAAATATTAAATTTAAAACATTTTTAACACAACCCCTATCTGACCATACACTAAATGATCCTGGCACTGATACAGAAAATAAAGGTAATTATATAATTTAATGTAGGACTTATACATGGAAGTTAAGCCCTGAGAAGCTATCAGACTCATATAAATGGAATTTGTCAACTGGTATGAAATAAATAAACATGGGGTCAGTCTGATGGAAAGAGAAGTGGAAGTCTGACTAAAGTGTCAAAACAGGGGCCTGGGTCATGAGAAAAATTTAGAAAATATCCTGCTCAGGCTGCTGGATAGTTTATCACCCTTGAACTTGGAGGTCTCCATCATTTTAAGATTCCCAGAAGTACTCTGATGCTCCAGCTTGAGCACATGGGTTTCTGAGGTCCAGAGCAATTCCTTAACAGGACTATGAAAGTTTTCCAACAGGCATAAAGTCATTTGAACCATAAAATTCTTGATTGAAACCTCAAACTTACTGCTTTTCTGTGAGACTGCTTGTTAAGCTGGTTGGTTTTTTTTAAATCATAAGCTATTCAAAAATGTCTTTGTACTCTTGTGAAGTTACAATTTCCACAACAGAAAAGCCTCTTCAGGTATGTGACATTTCCTATAACTGCCTTATGCAAGCTATGAAATTAAAGCCAGGAGGGAGAACTGTGACCATCCAGATAATCCACTGGTTTTTCCAGTGGGATGAAGGAACACAGAATGTCTAATATGTCGCAGAATGTCTAGCTCAGGAATCCATTTCCCCAGCTAGACACTTCCACATAAAAACTGTATGTGCACTCAGGGCTTGGGAAAGCTTAATTATGTTTTCTTTACCCTTTATATCCCAAGTGCAGCATAAGAGGATAAGAGAATCCAAAATTCCTGATACTAAAACAAGAGAAACAAGAGCTGTATTGGGTTTGTGTGCCCAGGCTTTGGTAGCAGGGGGTTACAGGGGTAGTGGCAGCAGTTGTGTTACGTCAGAGGTCACCACTTATTACATTTGGTGGCATTTTTGGAGACAGGCACACAACTGAAGGTCATGCGACAACAGTCAGTTTATTGATGGACACCCCCTTTTACAGGGGGTTTAAAATTCCCACACTTGAACAACCGACTGGTTGAGGTTTCAACACTGCCCAGGTCACTGGCCAGTGATATGTCTCCAATCGGGATTAAATGGGATTGGCAGGGGTCCCCTGTTTGAGTTCAAATCCAATTTATCATTGTCTTACCTAGGACTTGTTTACTTCTACTCTTTAATGAATTAAGCTAGCCAAATTAGTTTCCATTGTGGCCAGTTTTACCTGTGCAGCTTCAAACCAAATGTAGCTGTCACAGTAGCTCTGTGAGAAGCTGCCAGAAGCTTTCCTCATGACTGACAGAGGCCAGAACAGACAGATCCAAGAAGGACCTGCTGCCAGTAAAGACCAAACCATCAGTGACAGGGGCAGCACCTCTGGGATAACGTATTTAAGGAAAGGAAAAAAATCACACAACTGCAGCTGGAAGAGAGGAGCACAAGTATGTGAGAAGAGCAGCCCTGCAGACACAGCCCTGGAGCCTCCTGCACACAGTCAGTGAAGGAGGAGGGCAGGAGCTGCTCCAGCTGCCAGAGCAGAGATTCCCCTGCAGCCCCTGGTGCAGCCCGAGGTGAGGCAGCTGTGCCCCTGCAGCACAGGGGGGTCCAGGGGGAGCAGAGATCCACCTGCAGCCCCTGCAGGAGCCCACACCAGAGCAGCGGGTGCCTGAAGGAGGCTGTGACACTGTGGGAAGCCTGTGCTGGAGCTGGCTCCTGGAAGGACCCATGGACCAGGGATCCATGCTGGAACTGCCTGTTCCTGAAGGACTGCAGCCTGTGGAAAGGATCCATGCTGGAGCACTTCAGGAAGAACTGCAGGGAAGGACTTTTGTTGGAGCGGTTCAAGGAATACTGTCCCCCATGACTACTCTACTCTGATTTAATTTCTAATAAATTGAACACATTTCCCCAAGTCCAGTCTGTCTTGCCCACAATTGTAATCAGCGAGTGATCTCTCCCTGCCCTTATCCTGACTCACAAAAGCCTTTTGTTACATTCTCTCTTCCCTATCCAGCTGAGGAAGGGAGCAACAGGGTGGCTTTGGTGGATGCCTGGTGTCCAGGTAGGATTAACCCACTACAAATGCCAAAGCCTTCTTGGCAGCAAGGCAACACAGCAAGAGAATGCCGTGAAAAATCCTTGGAATTGGATTGCCCAAGTTAAGAGAGTAAGGGAACTGACAAAGTTTGGTGTACATATGGAGGACATTGTGAGTAAGTCTCCAGAGATCTGAAACATTACCTCATTTTTGTGGGGGGTTTAAAAAGGCTGTTGGCTTGTTTTTGTTTAAAGTCATGGTTTGTTTGGGCACACACAAGCAAGGAAGACTCAAACTGCTGTGTCTCTCAGAGACAGCACTGTTTCATGACCTTATTTGCAGTTATTTTGCCCAGGACATCTTTAGCCACTGAGAGAAGGTGAAAAAATATTTGGAATTGAGATGGGAGGAAAACTCTCAGATGTATTTCGAGTAATGCTGGCTGTACAAAGCTGGAAGCAGTGTGCCCATGAGAGCCACCTACCCTCAGTCACACAACGATGTCAGATGAAGAATCAGCACAGGATTTGGCCAGCTCCCTGCTTATTTCAGTGTTACCAGGAAAGCCTGTCTATTTGAAGAAGCCAGTTTCACTTCAAGTTAAGAGTTTAGCAGCAAGAAAACACTTTAAATGTTGTTAGTAGAATGTAAGAATGTGAAAACATTAAGAGCCTCCAAGGTCATGGGGAGAACATGGAAATCTATGTTGAAATTCTGACTGCTGAGAAATGAGTGAAAACAGCCAAGAAGTTTTCAAGCCACAGAAAAAAAAAATTGGAAGGATTTTGCAAATTGTTTTCCAGCCTATATATATATATCAGGCTCAGCAGCACAGTGTTTTAAATAGAGCTAGTTTGTCTGTACAGTTTCGAACAGTTCTATCTGAAATACAGCATGGACACAGCATATGCCTTCCAGTGTGCAGTAAACATTTGAGCCATGATTCTCAATGTCCTTTAAAAACAGACCTTCTGTAACAAATGCACATTCAGAACCACCTGTTCTGTTCCTGTGTCACAGACAGGACATGAACAGAATGAAGACTGTACCCTGCAGTAGTACACTCTGAGTAACAGAGGTCTGGAATCTTCCTTTACTTGACAGGCGACTGCAGAAAATGTTTTATGAGTTTGGTTTTGGCCTAAACGTTAGGCTGTTAGCATTCGTCATGGCTTTACTGAGATTTCTTCCCAAAAAATCTCTATCAACCATATTTTCTTTCATTGGAAATTCTACTGGAAGTCTGCCTGCTCTAGGTTAATCTTCAGCAGTGTATTTGTTACACGAAATGGAAACAGTAGCTGAAATTTAGGAAACCAATTCAGAACTGCCAATAATTGAAAAAGCAATTAACGTGCTGAAAAATACAACTGGCAAATGAAACTGGAAGGTTAATCCTGATCTTCCCTATCCTCTCTGCCTTATTTTTTCATTTAAAAACACACTGCTAGCAAGTTTGCTGCTGCTGTGGAACTGTGGGGAGTGGCTGATCCACTGAAGGTTGTGCTGCCATTTAATGGGACCTTGGTAGAGGGGAGAGTTGGCCAGGGAGAAACTTAATGGGGTTGAAAAAGGACAAGTTTAGGACCTGCTGGACAGCAGCTCTGCTAAGAAGAACCTGGGAGTTTTGGTGGGTGATAAGGTGCCCATGACGAAGCACTGTTCCCTGGCAGCCAGGAGGGCCAATGGGCTCCTGGGGTACATTGGGAAGAGTTTGGCAGCTCTGGGTTCCTCAGTGCAAGAAAAGTAAGGAGCTACTGGAGAGGGTCCAGCGGAGGCCACAAAGATGATTAAAGGACTGGAGTGTCTCTGTTATGATGACAGACTCTGGGGACTGGGCCTGTTCAGTCTGGAGAAGAGCAGACTGAGAATGGGTGTCACCAAGGCATATAAATATCTCAGAGTCAGTGCCAAGGGGATGGTGCCAGACTCCTTTCAGTGGTGCCCATGACAGGACAAGGAGCAACGGCCATAAACTAAAGCACAGGAAATGCAACCTCAACATGTGGGAGAAGTTTTTTACATAAAGAGTGGGAAAGCACTGGAACAGCTGCACAAGGAGTTGGTGGAGTTTCCCTCTCTGGAGACATTCAAACCCACCTGGATGTGTTCCTATGCCAGCTGCTCCATGTGACCCTGCCTTGGCCAGGGAGGTTGGACTGGATGATCTCCAGAGATTCCTTTCAACCCTAACAATTTTGTGATTCTATTGGATAATCTACACCTTACATTTATGCACAACCCAAGAATCAAACTGCATACTAATAATGATTGCCCTTGTATTTAACAACTAGCTGTTCCAAAGCAAGTTACAAAGTACAGGCATTGACTCTGCCTCTACAGTACAGGGCAGCATGATACTGAACCAGTTCAGACATTACTTCTTCAGTGTAATGTCAAGTACATCTACCATTCAGATCTGAGTCTGGAAGTAGCAAAATCCTATTTGTGCAGTGGAAGAGCTCTGGTTACTGGGTGCAGTGATGCCTGCAGGCCCAAAGATGAAGCTCTACGCCACACTGCTCTACTTCTTGTTCTGTGGTTGAGAAGATGGTTTAGATCTATTCTAAACAAATAGTACAGACATGATTTCCACAGCTTTTCTCAGTGCAGTATCTTTTCAGGAACTGTACTAGTTACAATCACAGCCATTGTCATCAGAGCTCTGAAAAAACACCTACGTGTAGAAAAGAAACACTGTCTTTTTGTTCCCACAAAGGGCACATCAGCCTTTCACGGGACCACACCAGATTTTTCTCTCTAATTCATTAGAAAACTTCTAATTCAGTGACTTCTCGCCCTCACAGAGGTTTCTCATAGGCACATAACTTTGACTTTTTATACAAGACATTAAAAAAAAATCTGTAACTTCATACCTGTGTTATAAACAGGAACCCAGTGGTAGAATTCATTCTGGTAGGGAACTGTATCAAATTCACTGCACTGCATCTGCCGGAAGGTTGGCAAGTCTTTGTGACAGGGGCTGATGTTACACATGCGATAGCGTTTCCTTTCTCCAGTGCAGTAGTCTCCTCCAAACTGGGGTCTAGAAAAGCAACATTGACACTGGGACATGAGACCGTGGGTAAAAAAAGATAGTTTCAAACCAACAACGTATTTCAGGCCCCAGTATCATAACAAGGTGACTCTGAATCCCTGACAGGGCAGAGATACTGTTCACATCACATGTTTGAATTCTCAGCATGTCAGTATGAAGCACGGAAATGTAGACAACTTCTGTATCTCAAAAAAGTGCTTGGCACTACCTGGCTGAGCTTACAACAAATTAACCTATCAAATGGACTGCTTTAAATCCCACACTTTGCAGTGCATTTGACAGTTCTCTCTGAAAAGAGAAATGATTCCTGCCCTTACTGATCTGTGAAAATGAGATGTAAAGTCTTCATGAACTCGGATATGTAGTGGGGAATTCTGCCTTTCATGTTCTGTACCTGCCAACTCATGTGTCTGAAGCTCAAACAAAGCTGATGACTAGAAGAAATCATGAAAGGTGAGTCCTCAGGATCAGATTGCTAGAAACTGTTCTCACCTGGTGTTTGAGGACATTTGTTTACTCATTGCAGTATTAATAACGCATTTCTGCAAAGCCTAGATGTTAAATATGGTTTTTTAAAATTTGTTTTGCAAATTTTTTGTATTTGTTTTTTTGTGTTTGAAATAAGCTCCATGGAGGGTAAGAAATAAAGAACAAGATTACTACTGTAAAAGATGAGCCAAGCTGAATTTCATACAGGCATGCCCACCTGAGAAGAGAAGTGTCAGTATCTGTGACATGTGTTGATGTGGCACCTGCTGGTAACAGTCTCATGCAAGAGAGTTTCTAATGTCCTAAGAACCTCAAAAATCTTAAACAAACAGTAGGAAAAGATAGTGCACTCAGCTTACTCTGGATTATCACATGGCCTCTCTGCGCTTTGAACTCCTGCCCCACATGTCCTTGTGCAATGGGACCAGGACGACCAAACGCCCCACTCGCCATGGATAGCTTCAGGAGTCTTCCCTACTGTAATGCACTCACCAGAGAAGCACCACTAAGGAGAGAAGAGAAAGCACAGAGAGCTTCAGATCATTATCATAGGGAAACGTTTCTGTGAATTAATTGTTATTTCAGCTCATGAGGGTTGAGCACTTAAGAGGAAATGTAAATAGAGATGCCACAGGATGACCCTTCTTCATACAACAACATCAGAGGTACTCATGGCTCCTCTCTGTGCTTTAGCAGGCAGCACAGCTGGCAAACAGTCTGGCTCACAGTCACCTTGTTTTCCCCACACCGAGTGCCGTCCGCAGCTGCATCCAGTTTGGAGCGGCAGGAGCCTTTCACTGAGCACCAGAGCGTCTGGCAAAGGTTCTGAAAGAGAAAGAAAACTGCAGCAGTCTGAGGCAGGGCGGAACTCCTATGGCCAAGATTTTCAAAAGCCTCCCACAGTTTTGTACAGCCACTTAAAAAGCCTTGTAAGGGTTGTATTTCCAGAGGGATCAGGGTTTTTCACAAGATAGGATCCAGCAAAAGTCCAAATTTAGATACTCATCATTACTGTGCAAAAATGGACTATTTGAAAAAAAATGGTAAATACTATCAAGTGAATTCCCTGTACTATGTGACTTCAAATATTCTCCTAATTGGCTGCTCAGCTCCTAGATAAACAGAAGAAAATAGCTTAACAACCTTTGGTCACTACTGTTTGCAGATAAGGTGAACAGAAAATTGAACCATTTTCATTTGAAGAGTACTAACCACTACAGTCTTCAACTCTGCATTGCTGTCTGCCTGAAAACATACAGTGAAATCAAAGAAAGTTACAGAAGCCAAGCAGGAAAATTCAAACAACATCATGTCTCCAACAATATTAATGGGGGTCCTGAAACTAGATGAGGAAAACGTGATCAGGCCTCTTAAGACATCAGCAGATGGCAAGGAAATTATCTGAAAAAAAAGCAAGTTGGCAGAGAAAAAAGCACAGTGGGCTGGGAAGAGTAAAGGCTCTGGTTAGTGAATGTTTGCATTTTAAGTAACTCAGAAACTGGTGCCAATTTAATGCACAAGGTTGCCAGGAAAACACAGCATTCCAGCTGCTGCTCCATGTGCAGTGGCTCAACTCCACAGAACAGACAGAAACTCCTGGGAGGCAACACAGAAAGCAGGGCAAGAAACATTCCAGCCACCGTTTACCAAACCCACTTCACTCAGTCTGAACTATTCTCTAGAAAGGGAGGACGGAGTCAGAGGGCCATTTCTCCCTCTTCAGTTCACATGCACACCAGCTTTTCTTTGTTTGGCACTCATGAGTTCTGCACACTTGGGAACTCCTGACTGATCAGGGCTTTGCATGAAACACCACTGCCAAAGTGGAGAAAGCAGGGCCCTCTGAGGGACTGCACACTGCCAATGGGAACAGCAGAAGCAAAAGCCCAGGTCTTGACTTAGGCTGTTGGGATGCCACAGTCCAGTTCTGGAAAAGGGAACAGAGCTGGCAGCATCAACCTGTGAAGAAGGTATGGTTCCAAGTGTCATCAGAGAAAGGAAGTGATGAGAAGGAGCCCACTAGGAGCTCCCACTGGGATTCTGAGAGCAAGCCACATACCAGATTTGGAAGACAACGTATAAACTGCACACTTCCAAAAATGCAGCCCCAACGAGCTAGTTCATCCAACTGGGAAATGCACAGTTTGGCTGCCCATTTCTGACCCGCTTCTGTTTAAAATGGTTAAGCCTGGGCACAAGCTTTGAGAGACTTCACTTTCATTTACTTTCTCCATTGTGTGTTTACCTCGGTTTGTCAAAAACAGCACCAGAGAAAATTTGATAGCATGGAACATCTCAAAGCACTCCAACCCTCCAGCTGGAATACAATATCTGGGCCACTGCATCTTGGTTCACTTTTTTTGGGCAATGTACACAAGACAAACTTTGCTTTGCAGTTCTCTGTTTATAGTTCAAGGGTAGCATTCCTTATGAAGGCCTTGTGAAGCCATCATTGCCAGGTTCTTAAAGCAGAGCTACCCAAGTATTCTGGCTGATTATTTTTCTCTCATTATGAAAGTCATCCTTTATTTTAACTCTTGTACATAGAATATGTTTTAGTGTATAAAGTGTACTCTTGCACCATGCCTCAGAGAATACCAGACAAACTGGCATAGAAAATGAACACAGCTTTTCATTGGCAGTTACTTTTATTATTAGGTGCACCCATAGATTTCAAAGTCAAGAATTCACAAAGGGAATTCTTTAGCTTTGCCAGGACTTTTCCATATTGATCTCCATGTCCCAGAACTGTTTTCCATCTCAACAGCAGAGGAGATGCACTACAATATGAGAAAAAACAATACAAGAGGATGCACTATGTACTGCGTGACTTTGGAGGTAACACACAGAAATTCATTACTCTGTTACAGACTCACTGCAAAGCAAATGGGTACTCTTTTCATCAGCAGTATGATATACACCTTCCACCCAATCTATGAGAATAGGGTCTGTGCCTTGAAGAAAGCTGAATCCAAAAAAACTCAGTTTCATGGAAGCCAGTGGAAGTTTTGGAGAAAAAGGCAATAAGATGAGTGTTCTGACCTCCTACAGGCTGTTCTGTAGTAAGCTGTGGGTCTAGCTATGACTTGGAAAATTCCTCCATTCAATACATATTTTACTTTTCTTTATCTTATTAGAGGGACAATATTTATATACTTCACAGGACACTTTGCTGCCTAAGTGCTTCATGGAAACCACTATCTGAATTATCAATATCAGTTTTTGCTAAATGTAATCAGTGAACCCCAGGGCATCTTTACCTAAATGAAGACTGTTCTCTCAAAAAGGATCTGTGGATCAAATTCAGTCAGACATTAAAATGTACATAACAAAAGCAGCTTGTCAGTGAGCAAGGCTAAGTAAGTAGAGGAAAGGCAAAAAAGAGTCAGACCTCTTAGACAAAATGACAAAAAGACCGACAATTCAACATTCCAGGTTGACTCTAAAGTTCACAATCCCATCTCCTGCCAGTGCAACTACCAGCAAAATACAGGCCTTCCAGTAAAATGTAAAATGAGAGGATACCAATTAATTTTCTGACATATGTCTAGCTGTAAAATTGGTTAATCAGGAGATGCGAATGTAAAGGCCTATTAGGTTCAAATTCAAGGAGAGACAGACTGAGCCAATACAGCAAAATTACATCCTAATTTTCTATCTGTACCAACAGACAAATTACAGTAACTAAGGAAACTGTAACAGCAGGTAATGAAAGCAATCTTTCAATACCTTCTTCAGATTCAGCAGTTGTAGTTCAACATGGGTAATCATGTTATCTATTAAGGTTCAAAAGATTAATCAGAAATAATTTCTCTAAGAGAAGGGTAGATGGAGATACACACAATTATCTGAATGGAATAAACAGTCAACATCAGCACTGCCCAGTCCACAGCTGTGTTCATACCAGCACTGCCAATAGCCAAAACACATCTGTGTTTGACAGGGCCAGTGGGCTGGGTGCTGTCTCCAGTGTTTACTGAACATTGCTGCTCAAAACACAGGAAAATTAGTCATCACTTAGCTAGGCTAGCACTTGGAAACTTTGTTTCTGAGCTGTTCTATGTATAAACATGCTTACAAAGGGCTCTGAACATTCTGGGTACCATTATTCTAGTAAAATACCACACCACTGTACTTTAGCTAACACAACCTGTTACTCTGCAGGGGCTCCAAGATCTCGAGAGGGTTGCTGTGACTACACTGCTACCTTGCATGTCCTCACAATATTGTTTTGCTATGCTGTGAGACAGACCCCAGGGTACTCTATGAATTATACACTCCAGCATAAATATCTAATATTCCATGCAAAAATACTGTTTTTTCAAAATAAATATTTTCCGCAGGGACTGAAATATTCTTTTGTTTGTTAGATTACAATGAGTGTGAAAAATTAGGATGTATGGGAAGAGAACACAACCCCTAGATTCTTCAGAAAACTCTTCCTGGAACTGAAGAATTGGAACCTAAGAATTAGTATTACAACTTTAAAACCAAAATTACTCCACTGCAGAAGGACAGGCACTTAACCATATATATGGTTAAGATCCAGCAAAGACCTTGTGGAATACAAGGCAAAGAGTGCAACAACACACTTCCAGAATATGCAGAATTAAGTGTGTTAGGCAATGCCTGCACTGCACATCTAGCCTGTGAGACTCCAAACATGCTGCATTTGTAAATGAGGTACACTGAATACACTTCCATGCTGCTCAAGAGTTTTGAATTCTTACTAGGGAATGAAAAAAACCATTCAGCACTTACATCCACATCTTCACAGAATGTAGCATTGGAACCATACTGAAGCTGGCATTGGTGGTGCACATCATAAATCACTCCAGGAGCAATGACTGGGGACTTTAGAACTTCTTTTTGGGGGACGTCATCCAGACAGAATCCCCACCCACGACTAAAAGACAAAAGTTGCACATTAGAAAACTCCCTACCACCACAGTTTTTTGATGCTTCTATACAGACTTTTAGTATCTGTTTCTTAGGGGTAATTTTGATTATGGCCCATGGAAATAATACTTCCAGATTCCAGCCAAGTTATGCTGAAATGCTGTAAACAAAGTATTTACTCTGTCTAGCAAGAGATGGTTTTAAAATGGCAAAAAGCAGCTTGTCAAAGAGGAAGCATCATGAGCTCAGTATGGTTTGCAGAGTGGTTTCAGAGAACCCCACAGTGTCTGGTTAAAGTTATACCACACTGCTGATCTTAAAAAGAGTGGAATAGATTTGAATAAGTCACTAAAGCCAAACACATGGCACTGTGGCCAAAGGCAAAGTCTATGAACTTCTGTCAGTGCCCTTGATGGAAAGGCTTCTTTCTTCCTGGTAACTGCAAAAAGCTGCAGATTGCACCAAACCTGAGCCAATGTGACAAGACTTGAGTTCTCCTTCCAGACTACAAGACTATACAGAGCTTTTCCCAAATAAAAGAGCAACAAGACAGTGCTATGTCCCCCATGGAAACTAACTCAAGCATGCTAAAACTCCCTGCAATGATCAGTACAATAATACAAGATGTACTTCAAACTCCAGCACAGTTGTGCTCAATTCAGGCAAATGCTACAAGCTGCCCACTCACTCCAGGAACCGTGTGATGTACTCCTTGCTGCACTGTGACCAGGTGAGTGGAGTAGGATCATACTGCAGCTGCCGGGACATAATGTACGGGCGCTTTCCAGCAGGCTCACAGTCATTCTCCTTTCCATCGTGCTGGATTCCAAAACTGGAGATAAAAAACAACATCTAGTAACTCCAGCTGACTGGCTGTACCACAACACCCACCTACAGGTTCCACTCTGTGCTTAAAAAGACATTTGCATTGCGTCCTCCCCTGCACAGCTGTAGTTATCTGTTTGCTAAAAGAAAATGCACACATAGAATATGTGACCCAAAATCTATGGAAAATCTACATCCCCACAGCTTTCAAACATGTCTGTCATGAACAGTAATATTGTCCTGCACAAAATAAACAACAGGCTGTCACAGACAATACTTATGTACTTTTTAAAGGAGTCCAAACACTAGCGCAGATTTGGGGGAGAAGTCACAGTTTTAACCTAAAAGTTATGTTACAACTGCTACAGCTAAGCCTGCTTCCTAACTCTTGAACCCAAACTTGCACCCCTTTTAACTAAGATGAGACTTTGTTACATTCTGTCTCAGACTCTCTCGTAATTATGTCTCTGCTGCTTTTTTATTTTTAAAACTTGTGATAGACTGCACCAGAGATACTGTTTACAAATTATTGAATGTTCAGTGAATTTGCCTCCAACCTCTATTCCTTCATCTTATTTAATTTTCTCAATCTTTGCAAACAGATCTCCATAGCTGGCGCTCTCCAGCACCTCTGACTTGCTGAGAATTTTTTTATTCAACAGCTTGCAGCAGTCATAAACACAAAAGTTTGGATGGGATTCAACTGAGTAAACACACATGCCTCTTCATCACCTCAATGTGAGGATTATCTGAAACAGTAACATACAAAGATACTGATATATGAAGATGTTGACACCTACACTGTTAACATCTGGAGGTGTGTAAGTCCTGAGAGCAGTGAGAGCTTACTCACGTCATGATTCAGTCACGAATCAGATAAAGTGTGTTCAAAATACTTAAGACTATGTTTCTCAAAAATGTAATCATATCATGACTCAAAACTTCTGAAAGGGGAGCTCATTTCAGTCAGAATCAATTCCAGTAATGAGTCAGAAGCACAAATTAAAGGATCTCCCCTTTCTGAAAGGCTCTTTTCCACAAACAGGGTCTGTTGAATCCTAAGGCTGCAAACATCTAGAGAGATAGTGTGGGGAAGATCTGACTTCTGGCATTCATCTAAGGCATGGGAGCTCGTCTGTTTTCTTATTTTCCGTTCATCTGTTCTTACAGACTTGTCTGTACCTGAACTTGTGTACCTGAACTTCTCAACATGTGTACACTACCCTGGCTTGAGGTTAACAGGGTGACAACAAACCCTACAGCATTCAACATTCCTTATGGAGACAGTCCTTAAGGAAAGGCCCTCCACCACTCCTGCGAGGGCAAGCACAGCAGTACTGAGCCTCACAGCATCCAAAGGACACAGAAATCACCAGTCAACCAGGCTAGGCAAGGAGAAGGTCACATGTGGATCAATCTATGGGGAAGAAGTCTCCTCAGATCATTAGTGTGAATGGAAACAGCTCCCTGCCAGCAACAGGCTACGGGGAACAAGTGACTTAAACCCACAGCACCCAGATCCAACTGTAGTGATTTCAGCATTATTTATTTATACTATTGTGAACGGAGACTCTCTGGCAATGGAGAGGTTGAATAAAGAGCGGCCAATTAATGGGCGACAGGGTCATTGCCACCACCACCACCATCATCATCATCATCATGATCATCATATCCTATGAGGAAATAGAGACTCCATCCTTATTGGTGGCAGGGCGCACAGTGAAATTGATGTGATTGTACAGTGAAATTAATGTGATTGTAGATAAAGCAATGAACATGTGACTTAGCCAAGCAACACAGTCCAGTTGAAAAGTGCAAGCCAGAGTATCCATGAGATAATGCTTTGCTCTGAGGAAAACAGCTGTGTCAAAACAGTTTCAAAAATTAATTTTTTTTTCAAGTGAGGTAATAAACCATCTAACCAACAAAAACACCTCAAAAATTCTGAGAAATTTAGTTCAAACAAAAGTATCAAATCATAACAAAGGAAAAAATTAAACATATCTGAAACTAAATATCCAGAAGCTTTATTTATCTTGGCCTAAGTGTACCCACAATAGCATTAATATACAGAAAATACATTTACTAAGAAATGCCCTAAAAAGACTTTACCAGTTCATTTAAAAAATGAATAAATATTAAATATAATATAGTATAAGTTTAATATATGTTTTTCTATATGAGTTTCACTATATGAGTTTAAAATCTTTTCTAGCTAATCTGCACTACTGAAACGCCTTGACATAGTGAGACAGATTTGTTTTCTGTAAATGTTTTGGATCGACCCTGGAGATTATCTAAAGTAATTGCATAGAAATTTAGCACACATATTTGTAAAAGTAAACATGATTGAGTGATGCTTCTTTGTAGCTTAATTATTTCATTCTGATGTACTGAATAATTTGAATAATTGTATATGTAAAACACAGGTCAAAGGCTTAAGATTTCTCTTTATTTTTTTGCTTTGAAATAAGTTTTGATTTTAGTAATAGAGACATTAACTCCCTTTTTGTTTTGTTTGTGTCTCGCAATTTGAGTATTAACATGAAAACAACAAATTTGACCCAGACAGGCTCCCCCTTCCCTGTCAACTGTACCTGTGTCCAAGCTCATGAGCGATAGTGAAAGCCAAGGGAAGGCCGGAGTCCTCATTGATGTTGCAGCTCCTGTGAGGCTGGCACATGCCTGACAGGTGAGACAAGCCTAACGTTTCACAGGGACGGTTCATGCCAGCACAGATGTCCTTTCTAGAATCACAAAAGAGATGTGCCATTTAAAGAGCTTAAGACCAACTGTGGAGTGTCACTGACACTGGGTAGCAAGCTTCCATCTCACTTCATTCCACCTTATAATATACTGCAAACATGTATGGAACACAGTGCACTTGTTCTACTACTATATTATACAGCTATAATTTGTAGCCAGTGTTTCTGTGGCTGTAGTGCCTAAATACATACACTTATTGTCAACTCCCGTAAGTCAAAGTTTTAGAACCTCCACGTCTGGCAGCATTTTCAAGCATGGCTTACTAAAGTCACCATAGCTCAGCTCCATTCAAGTGAACTCTCGGAGTGCTTTATATTTGGACAGTGAAATCTCACATCATTCTGAGACTTTATCTCACATTCTCATTTTAAGATTTTTGACTAAGAAAAGGTTGAGAAAGTGGGGAATGGTCAAAGGGTGCACTTGATGATCCTGGAGGTCTTTTCCAACCTAATGATTCAGACTCTTTTTTACTGAGCCACTTGAGGGTTGCTTTAGGTTGGGTTTTTTTTGCCTGACAGGCTCTAGCTGAGGGCTTGTGTTTGTAGACCATAGACTCAAGCTTTTGTGCCACCTCTGTGCAGACTGAATCCATTTTTACAGATCTGCAGAAATCCCATTTCATGCTATGACATAAACTCCCTGCATAACCTCAGACAACCTCACTTTCAAGTTTTTGTTCCTCCCTTGCTCAGACATTAAAAAATATTTTGTGTCTCCTTAAATATGGAGATATTTAAAGATCATATGCTTTAAAGCTTAAAAATGAATGGCACCATGTTTGCACAATGCTTTTCCTTTCTGAGCTGCACCTCCACACTTCTCCAGGAGTTGTTCATCTACATGCTACCTTGTTTTGGTATATTGTCTCAAAGAAGCATAGAGCAGTCACTGAGCACAACATGAGATAGGATCAAGTGGGAAAAATTACCCGAGCTGTGGAAATTGCTCACCTCTTGGGACCCACAAATCTCTATTTTGTGGCTAAGATGCATCTCTAACCCCTATGCACACATAGTGTCATAAATATTTCGACCACATTTCTGAGCTCTGTGCAGGATGAACTAAGTGATGGAATGAGCTTATAAAGGAAATATTATCACCAAAGAAATGCAACTGAACAACAGTCAGTTCCTGCTGCCATACCTGGTAAGAAGGACAGCCACATCATGGTGTGTGGGGTTGACATCACTCTTGGGATTGACACTCTTCTGCCACTTGCAGAAGCTGGCTAATGTCTTATCAGCATGGTGCACTATCTTCAAGCCTTGCTAATGGGAAATGAAGGAATGCATTACTGTAAAGACCACACTGCATTGCAGTAACACTTCAGTGAAATCAGCTGTGAAGATGGGTAATCTAAATGTAATCGATTATGCTTTTGCCTGAAGTTAGAGCCATCATTATTTATCTAACATTGAATATTAAGTTAAAATACTGACATTTCTGTAATTGGTGCAGCTAAAGGAAAAATTACAGAATGCAGAACTCTACATACATTTTGATAAATAAGGTTCATCAGATCCAACACTGCACTGAAACTTTCAAGCGTTTTATATTCTCTTGAAATCAAATTTTCTTCTGAAGAGAAGGTAAAGATTACTTATTGTGGGACTTTGTGATCAAATTTCTCACTCAATGTTATGTGAACACTCTCATATTCAGATGACAATTATGCTTCTAACAGAGGTTATTCTTTCCCAATATTTTTCAATTCCAAAGAGAAATAATGCAGTCATAAATGTTTCTTCCTCAACTTATTATTATACAGTTTACATGTAAATTAATGAAAACCTTAAATAAGAAGTATATAAAATAAATTCATCCAAAATTGAATTTTCTAATTTCTGGTCTTGGACACCCACTTTATCTTGCCTCAGTCTGCTTCATTTTTAACAAGGTTTGAAGTACAGGATTAACTGTTACCAGACAGTACTTTCTGGGGAACTTAAAAACAAATTTTGAAAGGTATTTAATATTGTTACTTCCAACATTGCCATTCCTCAGTAGAATAGAAATCCAAGTTTTTTATCCAAACAGCCACAGAAGTTTAGCAAATACAGTTAATTGGAGGTCATAATGGATCTCAGGTCCTAATTGTCCTGTTTAGGTGCAAGATCAAGTTTTTGTCCCACTTATGTTGAGAGCTATAAGGACAGACTCTATTCCAATAAATATTTCTGATGACATAGCCTTGAGGTTTGGTTTACTGCCTTCAATAGCACTGGGACCATCTGGCTTGTGGTTATAAATTTTAAGCCACTGAGAAAATCCCTTTAACTCTGACCTCTGGTAACTCTGGTCAGAGTTACCTATATCATGCACAGCATCAAAAAATAACCATAAAATCACAACGATCAGCATGTATTTAAGCACATAATAACATATTTGTGAGACAGAAACATTGGAAACTATCAATATACAGCTAGTTACAGCAATTAACATCTACTTAGTCCTCATTTTTCTTTGTTTCAGAAGAGATTTAAAAACAAAAATATGTGTTTGAACTGCACAAGAAGGTATTTATCTCTTCAGACATCTGCAAATACCATAGCACTACACTTCATAATACATTTCAGGCAATGCTAGGTAATTAGATCCCAAATGTTAATGTGTAGCTTCTGTTTCTCATCTAGTCTTCTTTGGCATCCCATGTTCTTCTGGCACTGGGGAGATACCATTTCCCCACTCTTAACCTGCCTGTTTTAATTACATTTTCCTATGCAATTTTATGCAGAAATACCTGAAGGCATCAGCTAAAATGCTTTCCTACCCAGGGCAGCATTTATCCTAAAACCAGACATGTTGCAAGTTAGTAACAGAGTAAATTTAAAACATTATTTTAAGCAAATATGATTACAGTTCAATGCATTGAACCCAGAAGCTTTTAAAGTGATATTCTGAGGTAAATAAAAACCTTACCTCCACCTCCTCAAAGAGGATAAGCCGGACCAGCACAATGTGAATTGCATTGCCAATGCTTGGATCATGGAACAACCCTGTGACCTGTGCCAGAGCCAGGAGATAGGAGATTTACTGACTCCTCTAGGGCAGAACACAACTTCAGAGAGAAAATACATTTATTTCTAGCATATTGTTGATCTGGGGATTGTTTTGCTTTTTAAATTCTCAAATAATTGAAAGTTTACCGAAATCGAAAATACTACAACTGAAATTCCATAAATACTATAACTACTGCAAAGGCTAACACTGCCTAATGAATGATGATACAGCCTTTGACAACAGTTACTAAGCTAAAGAGTAAAAGCCCAAACAAGATTATATTATGTCCATTTCAAAACTTCTGAGTTCATAAAAAATACTAGCAGAAAGGAACACAACATCTACAATCATACAACACTGATGGAGAGGTCCACTCAGGGTGCAAATAAACCAGCATATCAAATCATCCTGTTTTAAATGAACAGGATTCTGTCACAAAAAAGCAAAATTTAGTCAGTACTAGGCAAAGAGAAATTAGCTGAATGATGGCTACTCTCGTGTTATCAGAGTACAAGAGAGGATGATAAGAACAAAAGCAAAGGTAACAACCTCATTCAAAAAAGACTCCACATGAAAAAGAACAAGAACTGAACTCTGCAAAAATGTGACCCAATTGTTATCATCACAATGTTGAATTAGGCAGGAGGAAAAGGAATCAGAGCAGAAGATAATCACAATCTATCTATACATATCTCTATGTGTGATCTATGACATCTATCACAGGAAATACAAATGAACAAAATGGATTGCCTTTGGGTCAAAACTGTTATGGAGAAGACCACTAACGGAGAAATACCAAAATGAAGTAGAAATTGTGTTTACAGAGCTGTGATTTGGGTATGGATCTTTTTCAAGGTACTCTACTGAAAATTGAAACATTTTAAATAACCCTAATATCTAAGGTCAGACTGCAGAGAAAATGTTGAGTCTTGTTTGTTCCTGAATCTGATAATGATTGGGTTTTATTCCAGGCATTTTTCCCTGTGTGGACAGAGCCTCACGTGCCCAAACAACCTTTGCACCTGTTTACTCAGGCTCATTGCCTCAGCAGCAAGTCAGACTGGCTGAGGCACAGCTGGGAACATACTGTAAAAACTCACAGGACAGATCAGTCACCATGGCTAGACTGACACTCTGATTACCTCCACATATATTGCACATTTCCATGATAACCAGACAGAACACAGCCTCAATATACTCTCAAGCTCATTATCTACCATGATACACATAATATTGATAACAGGTATTAATAATGGAAGATATATCTATGGGCAGATGCTCTGGCTTTTCCCAGAAAAACTTATATTTTGAAACCTGACACACAGGAAAGCTCAACTTTTCTTTATTCCAATGTGAACTTTGTACTCCAAGAAGGATACTTATCTGGAAAATCAGTTGTATTGGCTTCAACTGGGACAGTTAACTTGCTTCACAATAGTTCATATTTGGATTTGTGACCAAAACAGTAACAAATTGGTTAAAAAAAACTAAAATGGTATTTTACCTTTTGCAAAGTTACTGCAATCTCACAGGCAGGCTCCTGTGTGCCTCTCCCATCCACAAATACGTGAAAGAATTTATATACTTAAAACCTGTAGAATCTCTCTCTGCCATAGCCAAAAATCTGAAATTACCACTGAGCAACAGGTTCCAAGGGAGACAGAGAATTTCAGTGGAAAGAAAGCTAGTGCTAGCATTTATATCTATAGCATTTATAGCTATGAGACTTATCTCACATAAATCCAGAGGAAAATTGTGCCTATACAAAATACAAAGTAAAAAATACTTTAAAATAGAGTCTCAATTTGTATATATTAATGACACTCCATTTTTCTCCATGAGCAACACTGCAGACCTGTTAGAAGATCAGCAGCATAATCCAATTCAGATTTGCTTCATCTGCCTATTTAAAAACCCCAAAGTATTGTACGTACCATATTCATTATAGTGAGGATATATGACTCCACATGGTCACTTCCATGATATTCAACCATTTTACTGTCTGCCACCACAAGTGTCTCCACCCATCTCTCCTTGCTGACAGAGCGCCGAGAAACCCTTCTCACAGCTGCATGGTTTTGTTCCCATCTCTCCCTCCGATGCTGCTGCTGCTTGAAAAAGCTGTGGGTATCTGGAAGAGTAAAAAGCAATGCTGTCTTGAAAATATTTTCAAGCTTGAACTGTATGGCTGTAACACTTACAGGATGATATCAGCTGGAAGCGACTCTTCTGGCTGCCACCCACCTGACTCACTGCAGGGGCAACCCCAAAGTGACACCACACTGCTGAGGGCCCTGTCCCGTGAAGTTCTGAATTTCCTGAGATGGATTAAACACGCATCGAGAAGTCACCCCACTCAAACACAAGGGATTAACATTGTGAGACAGAGCCAAGCTAAGAAAAAATTTAATTGAGGATGCCCTTTTCAAGGAGTTCCTCTCCTGTGGTTTGGCTCTAACCTCTCTAACATGATACCAATTGATAGTTGAAGATAAGGGATATGTTTTCTTCACAGGCAGCTCATTTTCTCATCAGGATGGCAAATTAAGTCCAGTACATTCTTGGCACATCAAAGAATGCCTTGCTCTGTGCATGGAAAACATCCCTGACAAGTGGGGACACTTGGCCAGCAGGTGTCATCTAAATACCAGCAGGGCAGCCACGGGATGCTTGCCTGCTGCCTGACGACAGGACATATACCTACTGCTTCCACTGTGATTTTGGGATCTGTACATCTTACGCTTTTCAGGAAGAAGTCTCTGTTCTGTAAGGTTGCTAGCAACCTTGCACTGTGTTCAGTGGGGCTAATGCCTCTCCACTCACTCTAGCTTTGAATGCCAGCTGTCCACGTTACCAGGGAAATACCCACAACTTAAATAACGCTGGGCCCAAAATGCAAATAAGATGCCAGTTTCATAGCAACTGCTGGCATTTTCCAACCCATAACCCTGAGAAATGCTTCTACAATAGTGGGATTTACGAAGACCTACAAAGGATCAGGAGCACTTGTTCCTGTTACATGTATTGCAGTAGTCCCTTGTCATCTCACTCATGAAATAAGATGTCCTAATTCCAGACGGGGCAGATCCGCAGGGCAGAAAGGCAGCTCCAAGAGCTTACAGCCTTTCCAGCATCACCCCCACGACTGTGGGAC
The DNA here is from genome assembly GCA_013396995.1 of Dicaeum eximium. Classification (NCBI taxonomy): domain Eukaryota; kingdom Metazoa; phylum Chordata; class Aves; order Passeriformes; family Dicaeidae; genus Dicaeum; species Dicaeum eximium. Next base: position 87,683 of record VWZP01007234.1, read on the forward strand.
AGCTATCCAATGCTACCTCCATGCCCAGCCCTGAGGAGCAGTTACCCAGACACTCTGCCCTTGAAGAATGGACGACCTGGCAGCAGGGCCCCTTCACACCAGCTCCACCTTTGTCATGAATGAGCTGTTTGCCCTTTAAAACCAAGCACAGACAGAATAATCGCAGCATCTTGTGCACCTAACAAAGTGCGGCACCACCGGATGTGTTTATCTCTTGGTGTAAAAGATGGTAAGTACCTTGGTTTATACATTCAGGTTTTCAGAAATGTGTTCTCTGAGGTCAGCCTGAAAGATGCCTCGGTCCTGATAACACATAATGTGTACACCTGAAATATGCCACATTAATAAAGAAAATAACACCACATTCAGAACCGAGCCACCGTGCACAAGTGTGCTGTACACAACAGCAATGAGCTATCACTGCTGTAACCCGCACCCTAACCCCACTAACCCACACTGTAGCACCACTCCAGCAGTCTCCCTCAATCTTTGCTCAGTTACAGCAATCGTCTCCTCAATGAGAGGCTATTCATGAGCTGGTATTCATTAACCTCCCTTGCACATTTGCACAGTTTTCAGCATTCTTATTTCTGTGAAGCACAGTTCTCATTATCTACATTTTTAAGGGTTTTGTGCTGAGAAAAACCTTTCCCACAGCTATGTGAATAAAAAACTCAGTTCAGACTGCTGGTTAAGTGCTTTGTTTATGGCCAAATAAAACCTCAGGCCAGCTGTCAGGTTTTCTATTTACAGCTAGCAAAAAGTATTGCGAATTGTCTGGGCAGCTGATAGCACTGGAGGTAAAAATGTTTAAAGTCATAGAGACTGCAGTGGTGAACAATCCTCAGGGAAAAGTTTGAAGTTTGGAGTCCTGGTTAAGCATGATGCTCTAATGTATGAAAATCTGAGAAGAGGTGAAAATGAATGCCAGAGAGCCAGAGGATTCTGCAGAAAGAACTCTCCTCAGTGATGGACAACCTTCTGTGCAGGTGACATCTAAGGACTGGATCCCTATGGCATGAAGTCTCCTGGCAGCTTTTTTAGTTAGACAAAGCAGAGAGGAATAACCTCTTGGAGCCACACTAAAATACAGACAGCTAGAAAGTATAGTTCTACTTCTGCTTTTATGTCTCGCCAAATTTCACCGTCTCTTTTAACCATCCAACTGTGAAGTTAAATAACCCTACCTTGCTTTTACCTTCAATGAGTAAAGTGTTACAAGTGATTTCAGATTTACTGAAAAATCACAGGCACCCTGTTGTCCGGGCATGGAAGTCTTGACTGGGAGCCCAGCAGTTCAGGACTATCCCAAGAAGTGAGGAATGGCCTGAGACTACGAGCAGTGCTGCCCGAGGAAAGCCTCTCTTCCACTGTAACTGCTGAGCACAGCTCATTCCATGAGAAACAGAAGACAGTAAGGGGGTGCTCCTACCCTGAGGGTTTACATGGATTTCTGAAGAAGAGATACAACACAGATAGGAATAGTGCTGGATTCCTTAGGAACAGAAAAGGAATGTAGTGCTGAGAGTGTAGCCAGGACCGTCTAAGACTAAACAGAAACAAGGCTGGTAAAAGGTTCAGATAACAAACTGCATGAAATTCAAGCAGCAATACTCAGGAGTTTCTTGCTGTTGTGGGAGACAATTTTGCAGATGCGAAGCTTTCATTAGAAAAACTGACTCAGCCCAGTAAGTAACATTCCATGTCCCAACATGGATACATGATATCCAGACATTTGACTGCATAATCAGAATAAATAGTGCAGATGACAACATTTCATCAGCTTCTAGATAGAAATGGATTATAAACTTCAGCAAAATGGTTGGGTTTTAAGATCAAATTCCAAATTGTTTTTAGTGAAAAAAGAAACGTCCTTTGAAACTACCCTACAAATCCTACTTGACTAACAACAACACAAAAGACCCTTAACTTTCAGCTCCTAGGAAAGATTTTAAGTTATCTGTAACATTCAACTATATAAGAAAAAAACAGTACTGCACAAACTTCTTCAATACAGTTTAAAGCTGCATGGTTTCTTTATATGAAAGAAATGCTCTACCCTCTAACAAATCAATTTAATTTTTCATCAGGTGACAACATTCTTTGCCAGTGCTTTGTAAGAAAGAGCTTTCTAATCTTTACTATCAATGATCTCACTTAAAAAAAAAAACCCACATCCATTCAAAATGAGCTTGACTGTTAAGCAGTTAATTTCTGCTTGCCTTCCACACGCTGAACTCCCTAAAAGAGCAAACATGACTCACCTCACTTAAAGGCATTATCTGAGATTTCCACAAAATAGGCTTTTCCGGTTTTTGTTTCCTGCTGGTGCTGCTCTAGGAAGAGTGCAGCAGTACAGTGCAACACAAGGGGACCTCAAGGTGCTAACTACACACAGCCAGCTTTCAACCTCTTTGGAGGTACACAGGGCATTGCAGAAGCAAGGTAAAAATATCTGGAAGCTCCCAAAAAAAGAGAATGACTGAGTTGTAGAGGAGAACTCTACAACTGAAGACTGTCACTCAAAATATAGTGGCACTGATTTGTGTCTTCACTTTCTACTCTCAGCTGCCTTCTCTGTGCAAGAGCCACTCTGTGCATTTTTGCCACTCTATTGTTCATGGCCAAAATACTACAATCCCAGACAGGAGGTGTGAATGATGCTAGACAAATAAATTCCACACTGTTTGTAACTTGCTCCATTATGGTTCTTCCAAACCCCTTCACTTTGTTCTAAGACATGCCTTTAGTTTAAGTATTAACAAAATTATACACTTTAGGGGTGAGTTTTTCAAGAGGTCAATAAACTGTGTTGAAAGACAGTCACTTGTACAGTCACTGTACAAGGAATACTCTCTTTCACTCATAATAAAGCAAGCAACTTTCATAGCTGATCTACTGTGAGAACTTATTAATTGCTTACAAATCAAATGCAGTAAGCAATCCTCTTCCCCTGTTCTAAGTACCCCTCCTGAAATAAACAAGGTAGTTTGCTACACACAGGATCTGCTTATGAACAGGCAAAACTAAGTCTGGATGATGACAATGTGAGAGAGGGACTCACATGCTATAATGGGAAAACTGTTGTAAAAAAGGAATCGAGTATGTGAATTAAGAACTAAACAGATAACCAAACCAGCTCTTTTTATAAGCATTTCTAAAACAGCCCAAGCTAAATCACACAAATGCTTTCTGAGTGTGAAGAAGCTTTTACACAGGAAACTATTACAACTACTTAATCACGTACAAGCCCATGCTGACAACCCCCAGGTCCCAGCAAAAACAAGCACACAGAAAGAAAGCTTACAACTCAGCAAGGTTTGTTTAACTTTGACATTCCTGCTGTCAAAAACACGGCATGTCAAACAGTGAAGTCACACCACTCTGAAGTGGAATGAAGCTAAAATTGGACCTGTCTTGACTGATGCACTTAATCAGATACTGCTGCTGAGCGTCTGCTGCCCACTCAGGCTGTAAAGATGGAATGATAGATGTGCCAGGCATCAAGAGGTACACAGAGAACAATGTCATTGGAGATATGCCTGAAGTTGCCAATATTTTGCATCAATGTCTGTCCTTCTGCCTGAATGTTCCTATTTTTTTCACCCAGGAATTAAACCCAAGTCAATAAGGGACAACTAAAAATTATAGCTGTGTCAGATGTTTTCCTAGGAGTACATTACTCCATGTAATCTGAACTTTCCCTGCTCATTCATTTGGCAACTTTCGTGTCTGGTGCATCTTATTTTGATTTTGGTGAACACATTAATGAAATGGATTAGAAGATAAGGTGACATTTCTATTAATTAATCTAGCTCTTGGTAAAATGGCATCTGAATACAATCTAACTTGCAGCACAAGTCTATTAAAATTTAAATAAAAACTAATATTGTATAAAACAGAATACACTCACCGTGAATCAAATTTGCAGATTACAAATTCCCAACGAATTATGTCTAATGTCTCTTACCAAATAATTTAAGAACTGCTAGCCTAAAAAGATAGAGAAATGCAGTTTTGGGGTACCATTATGATGAAAATGAGAATTAAAACATATGGGATTTATTAATAATCATTCTCTTTTGATGTCTCTCTGAAAATTCATTCACACAAAATTTATGCAAAAAACCTTAGACTGACATCTTGAAGTAGTTGTCTGCATTGCCAGTGTTGATCTGATTTTCAGTTTGGTTTTCCAAATAGTATCCAGAAGCTCTTGAATCAGACTCCAAGAACTTCTGTTCCATATTTTTGTTCCAAAAATTTATGTTCCATAGATAAATTTCATAAATTTCACATAATAATGGGAAAAAAAACCCCAAACTGATTACATGCTGGTAATCAGAGGTCACCAAGCAGCTGCAGTCAGGTGCAAGAAAAAGTGTAAAAGGCTACAAGGTCTTATTCATTACATCAAAGACACTGAGGTGCTGGAGAGTGTCCAGAGAAGGGCAACGGAGCTGGGGAAGGTCTGAAGCACGAGTCTGATGAGGAGCAGCTGAGGGAGCTGGGGAGTTTATCCTGGAGAAAAGGAGGCTCAGGGGGAACCTGATCACTCTACAGCTCCTTGACAGGAGGGTGTAGCCAGGTGGGAGGTGGTCTCTTCTCCCAGGGAACTAGGGACAGGATGAGAGGTAATGGCCTCGAGTTGAGCCAGCAGAGGTTCAGGTTGGGAATTAGGAAAAAGTTCTACAAAAGGCATTGCCAAGCACTGGAACATGGCCAGGGCAGTGGTGGAGTCACAATTCCCAGAGGAATTTAAAAATATGTAGATGTGGCACTTAGGGACATGGTTTACTGGTGGACTTGGCCGTGTTGGGATAACAGTTGGACTCATTGATCTTAGAGGTCTCTTCTAACCTAAACAATTCTGGGACTCTATTCCCTTAGCTTGTACACTGCAGGTAAGTTTGTGCTGGCTCTACAGAACTCAGCAGTGAAAGAAAGTGCAGAAATGTTCAAAGTGTACATGTTTTATGGGGGTTCGAGAACAGGGAGAGAGTTATGAACCAGCAGGATTCAGAAATTGGCAGCACAGGTCTCTGGAGTGCCCACTAGCTCTTTAAAGTCACTTAAGTGATTTTCACAAAGGCACTCATTGCAGGCTGCCCTAAAGCCAAGCTCCAAGACCTGGCAAGACCGTAGGAATGGTGGACAGAGCACCAATGCAAGGAAACGTGCCAGAAAAAAAAAATTATGCTGGAAGAAGTAAAGGACAGGGAAGGACTACTAAAGATTGTAATTCCAAGGATTTTAGCACTATGAATGCTTTACATAGAAGGTTTGCTCTTTGCAGGTGGCTCAGACAAGAGAGAATGTGGTTTTCAAGCTGTGAGGATTGTATCCAGCCGCTAAGGCGACCAGAGCCAGCTCAAAGGGGCCCCCACCCAGTGGCTTTATTTAAGTTTGTGGGTGCAGCAGCAGGCTGGGTGCTGTGCCACAGGGACTGGGGAGAGTCATTCCTCCTGCCCAAAAGCAACTTGGGCCTCTTGTAGTATTCATGTTCACATAGGGAAGTTCACAAGAGCAACTGAACCTAAGCCCAGTAAACATTAGCAGTCACTTCTCCTGAAAGAATAACTGAGAATAATCACATTTGATTAATGGATTCTAAGTAAATTCGTGCATTTCCTTGTGAGAATATTTTACTTCAGAAATCAGCAGCTCCACTTTTATCAGACATGAACGTCCATAGGGTACTGATACGTATCAAATCCTAATACAAAGAACCATTTTGTTCTGTTCCCAACAGAACCAGAAGCTGAAGAACAGCCAAGGAGGCTGGTATGACAGCACAATTCTCTCCTCTGGACTCTAATGTGCTTTCTTCCACATTGGTCCATCCTCAGCCAGAGTTTTCTGTGATTTGGCCAGGGATTAACTGTTCCAGAACTGAAGGGCAGCACTTGGGTTTCCCCATGCAGAAAAACAAGAGGCTTCTGCTCCCAATTGCTTTCTTGTTTAGCTGACAGGATCACAGAATAGCCCCCTGTAGACACCTCAATATGTCACTGCACCTCCCTGGAGAGGACACACTGCTGCTCCGTACACCCAAGGGGCCATATTGGCTTTTTCAGACTTGCAACAAGCAAGGAAGGTCTTCCTCAACACAGACACCCTTTGCAAAGTGCTGCCTGTAATACCCTCATCATGCCAAAACCAGCTTGTTTTAAGGGCTTAAGGAGTACAGGCGCCTGTCTCAAATACTGTCAAGGCCACAGATGGAACTTTTGGTAAGACAGATCACCACACTGAGAACATGAGTAAAGCACAGAAGGGAGGAATTTGCAACAGGAAGGTGCTATTCCAGGCCTGGCGGCAGGATTTGGTTAGCACATCCTGATTAACACATCCGGACAAAAATTCCTCCTGTGGTAAATGATGGAAAAGGAAGCACCTGCTCATCCATGTATCACCCCAAGTTATGGGAACACCATCTGTGACCATCCTGTGGCTCCCAGGAACTTGGACTGTATGAAAGTTGTACTCTAGGGCGCCCCGTGAAGAAGGACCAATGGGATGGTGCTTGATCCACAGGTGGTGACAATCTTCTCCTTGATTTCACCCTCCTTCATCCTCCCCCTTCTCCTTCTCTCTATTTCTCTACCTCACATTCACTGTTAAATAAAATCCATATTGTTAACTTCAGCATATGGTCTTGTTTGCACCTTAATTTGGGCAGAGGCATCTCTCACAAATCTGATGGGAACATATGCCCAGCACACTTTTGCCTGTTTGTGCTCCCCCATGCAGAATCACAAATTTAAGTGGGTTTAAGGGCCTCCTCTAAGTCCTCAAGACCCAACCTGTGCACCACATGAACTCCTCACTGGCTCATCATTTCCCTTCCAGTTAATAAAGCAGAATCAGCCACTTGCATCTTTCTGTGCTTGCAAATGATCAGTACAGAGCCAGCTGGGACCAGCTCCTCCTGCCTCCTCTCCTGGAGGGATAGGAAGGAAGTCAAAGGCAAACACACAGGCAGCACAGCACAGCTGGGAGATGCTACCACTCCTGTGACTACCCAGGCTGCTGAGTGGTCCCAGAAGAGGATAAAGCCTCCCTGCACACTGAGACTCTGCTCCAGCTCATAGCTTCACCCTCACAAAAGCTGAGTCTCAGCAGCTTGGTTAGAAACCATGTGTGAAAGGCACAGCTGATGAACTAAAACTATTTCACATCATCCCACTAGTGAACTGCTCCTTGTCCTGAACTTACAGCGTTCTTCTGCACCTCCTTCCCTAACTGCACCTCCTCCTTTCCCAAAACACCAAACAACTCCCCTCACTGAATACTTGGCAAGTTTCCAGCTCAGCTGTGACCCCCAGGAGTCCAGGCTTCTGAACCCCTCACATTTTCAGGCCAAGTCTCTTTCAGATGTCAGCACTCCCCGCCCCGACGCCTCCACTGTGCTCAGACTCATTCTGGGTCAAAGACAGCTTGGGAAGTGCTGTTCAGCTCATCCCCCAGGAATCCCCAAACAGCTCTAAGAGTCAAAACCAGCCAGCAGACAGCTGTGCCTGTCAGACCTGCTGTGACAGTGTGAATGTTCATGGCAGAGGCACAGCTCAGCCATTCCTCTCAGCAGTCAGGATTCGGCCACTCTGAGCAAGAGACTGGGAAAATTTAATGTATGCACAAAGAGTGCTGTGTGCTACTTGGCAGCCGTGCCAGAGAATACTGGAGTATTTCAGTGATTAGCACAAATATGATCTCATTGTGTGGGGATAGTGGTCAACATGAATATCCACAGTGTTTCACAATGAGAACAAATGTCAGCTCAGCACTTACCTTACACATAAAAAGTTACGTGGTGAACCAAAATATAATTGTAGAGAATACCACAGGCATCTTTTAAATAAAATTCCTCAGGCAATTAAAGATTCCTCAGGTTATTAAAGATGATCTCTTTATGTTCACCATATAAACTGCCTGATTTTGCAGCTATTCTATATGTGTACAATGCCAGGTTTCTGCTACACTTTCTGGCATTCGATTAGCATTTTCTGAGTATTTTATCATTTATTCTGTTACTCAAATATGCTCACATTTCTAAGAAATTATAGTTTCTAGTTCAGCCTTCAAAAAGTACTGCTTTGACTGTGAGGTATTTCAAACAATCTCTTTCCAGATGTTAACAGAGAGGTTACTGAACATGCACATGCAAAGGAATTGGGGAGCCTAGTTGAAACTGTTCCTACTGGAACGCCCTTATTTTTTGGAACTGCTACTACAAAAACATTGGGTAGATTTCAAGAAGACAGATTTATCTACTGTAACTCCCTCAGATGTAAAAATAAGTCAAGAATTCAGATTAAAACACATGGATTTGAGAGAGTTCTCCAGTTGTAACATAGTAGTCCAGTTATGAAGCCCTACATAGAAACAGATAATTTCAAGTCTAAGGATAAAGCAGATAAATTTTTTTTTTCTTTAAAAAATGATTCCAGATAGAAGTTTGCCTTTGTCTTTTGCAGATTTGACTGGTTATGAAATAATCTGACCTCAGTTCCTAAATACTTCAATATAAAAAACGCATAAGGATGCATTTTCTTATATAAATTAACAAAGCATCCAGTAAAACATACATGTAGTTATTTCACTGAGCACTGGCAATGAGAATTTCCCAGGCTTACAATCAATAGTTTAAAAATTGTCAGTTTGCTGCCCTGAAATTCTGACTTATAACACAAAAGGGCAGGAGAATGTGTAAAAAAAATCTAGATTAAACTTTCCCCTTTTTCTAAAGTCTATTACCTAGGAAGACAGATCCGTGCTTTTTTTCAGCACTAACCAGAAGGTATTTGCTATGTCACCTGTAAAAGCACCTATGGTCCATTCAAGAAAATATATCATACAATTTGTTAGCAAAACACACAGAGGGACAAGGAGGTGAAATAAATGTACTCTAAAACCAAATATAAAGCATTTGCAGTACTCCCCATAACTTCTAAACAAAAATTTTTCAATCACCCAAGTGGCTGAAGAGAAGGTCCATTAGGGTCCCTGTACGAATTGCCAGATTTTATTTTAGTGCTGCATTTCAACATTTTATTTAGCTTATTGGTATAAACACATTCTCTTTTCACATTTGTTTTCCCAAAAATATTTTTTCACAGTTTAGTGTGCACTAAAAGGACTTGAGAGTGACTTTAAAAGCTGCAAAGTAGAACAGTAATCAGTGCTTTACAAATGCTCTGAAACTCACATAAAAAACAGGTTCCTTGGCTTTTAGTGAAGTGGAGATCTGGTACTTACATTAGCTATTTTATGTGTTATTGACATTCTCAGGACTTCTCCAATGATCCCATTCTACAAATTCACTGTAGCAAGACCCAAGCCTGAAAGAAAAGCATCTCTAACCATTTTTCACCTGCTACCACTACGTAAAAACCTTAAAAATTACAAATCAGTCTAAATATGCCAATTGATCACAATATTCAGAAATCATTTACCTGAACTAACAGAGCAAATGAATAGATAATGCCATTTATTCTATAACAGAACTAATTAGCTGTTCTATGGGACTGCACAAACCCTTAGGTTTGACTCCTAATGTTACATTTACAGGACTTAAATTTCAACTGCTTTCTTCCCCTTGCTTTTCCTGAAATTAAGAAGAAAACGGCATTTTTTCCAGACATCACTCAAAGCTATCAACACTTATTTTCATTATGAAAGGACTGTGAGGAGCAAGATGAGCATGAGCCATTTTGTATAAACAAGAGTGAAGGCTGGGGAGAATGCCTGGATCCTATTCCTTGCCTCATTAGCCATTCTTAGAAACATCCCAAATGAATACACATTTCCATCAAATACTGTAGGCCATTCAGTCCTCTTGGCACCACCACATGAGATGAAATTTGAAAGGAAGATGGGGAAGGGGATAGCACTGACTGACAGGTGTCAACAGGTGAAATTCTGTGCTCCATTTTCTCCATCTCTCAATCCTCTTGCACCTATCTGGAGACCTTCATGCTCGAGGTATGCTGCAGACAGAGGCCACCTTCTCAAGAAAGCAGCTCATCAAATAAACATTCCCTGCACCAAAGTTCATTATTCATGAAAAATAGAAACCACAGTTCACCTCTAATTCCTGAAACTTGACACCTCAATTTTAAATGTTCAAACCACAGTTCAAGAAGTGTAAAGTACCCCAACTAAATTAATGTATAATGTCTGTAACATGCAAGAGAAACAGCTATAGAAAGACTAACAGAATAGTCTTTGAAGTGGTAGTTAAACAATTACTTTTAATTAGTTTGGTTTTGGTTTAGATTACTAAGAAAAATAAGAAAAAGGCAGTCTGGAATTAATCTTGAAACAAAATGCTATTCTTTCAAGGTTTGGTATGAGATCATTAGCACTGCATATGGTATAACCTTCTTATCTCTGGGCTTACACAACACAGTTTATTTGGCCTTTCTCTGGACCAGCTGTTGTTTTTTCCATTCCATTTCTCCACTGTATTTAATTTACCAATCACACCAGTGTGCTCAAAGAAAAAAGCACATGCTAGCATTTTGAGGGGCCTCCTTGTCCCTGGCTGAGGCCAAGTCTTGTATATCAGATGATGTTACTAAGCAATACAGCCTTCAAAGGCTCAAGCTCAGCCCCAACCCTGCTGTGCTTCTGCCACAAACATCAGTACTTAAAGCACAGCTCTTGCAGATGATAACTTCCCCCCTGAAGAAGGGAAGGGGTTGGTCAGTCACCAAAATGAATTATGCTAACATGACATCTTGAAAACCTTAGACACATACTGCTATTAACATTTTCTATCCCTAGGAGCAAGTCCTGATAACAAGATTTTCCAGCTTCACAACACTGTGAGAGGTGACTGTTGAGGTTCTCCTGTTCCAACTCGGCACACAAGATTTCATTTGCCTGACTGAGCCACTGAAGAGGCAACCATACACAGACGACAGGGAAGCAGCAGAGCAGGGACAGACAGTCCTGCAGCTGGGGAGAGCTGACAGAGGCATCTGCAAACTCTAGAAGGAGCCAGGGGAGGAACAGCATAAATCACATCATCTCAGGGGAGGCAGCCAACAGCACCTCTGAGGTGAGAGGTTAATAACTCCTGCCACCAGCTCGCATGAGCTGTGCTGCTGGGGTAACACCAGCTTCAGGTGAGCTATGTCACACTCTGCTCTTTGTGAATACCACTGCAGGATAAAGGATGTTTCCTGTTTTAGCCAGGGTTCTGAGTGTGACTTTTTCTTTTGATTCCAGTTTCCTATTAGAGACTGACTCTCAGAGGCACTATAACCTGTTGGATGTCACAAGCTCATTAATTTATTTGCATTTCTGTCATGCATGGACTGGAGGTTGACCAGTAACACCAGCTTTAATTAACTGAGCTCCCTGTGTTCACTACCTACAGAAACCTACGCCAGAATCCTTCACAGACAGGAGCAATTGGGGCTTCCACTAAAATGCCAAGAAGTTTGAAAATGTTTGCTGAGAACTGGGTTTGAACTTTGAAATTTTTACTCCTGTGGAAAGAGAATTAAACAAAACCCTGCCAACAGATTGAGCCTCTGTTTTTTTTCTAAATGACAATTTCAGTTTTTATTTGCAAAAATTCCCTGGCTCCTATTCTCTCCAGGAAGCCTTAAGATGATAAAGGTATGTAAATGCATTGGACCAGAAAGACGGAAAAATGCAGGTCTGCCTGAAAGAAACACCCAGTTCACATTCATCATAAAACAGTATGGTTAATTATAGCTTAAGGAGATAAAGATATCCAAAAAATAGATAATGATGAACAAAACCAAGTTACAGCCCTAAACTGAGAAAGAGGTTGTTTAGTAATACATTCCCCAACATAAAGGTTATCCCTGCTTGGACAACTTTCAGCTGCCTGTCAATGTTACCAGTCCAGGCTTTGCAGGAAACTCCCTTCTTTTACTGTCCTTATTTTCTGTGACTTCCCTGAGAGATGAAATTTCAACTCTCTCATCATCTTCTATTTACTCTGAGGAAGATCTGACTGACAGAAGCACCTCACCATGGGCAATGGATGCAACTGGGATGCTGAAAAGAAAATGCCATAAAGCAGAGAGTGGTTCAGTGAGTATTTTATCTGGAGAATGTCAGGCAAATAATGTCAGGCAAATCACACAGAAAATGACAGGAATGATCCCTTGTTAAAAGCACAGTATTTGAAAGAAGAGTTTAATTTAAATACAAAACCTCCCCAGAGTGAAGGGAACCCAGACTGGGAGCTCAACCAACAAGAGTGCAGATCAGAGAGGAAAGATCTTGATTCAGCTTGTTTTAAAGTCTGGGCAGGCAAGAAACTAGCTGCTAATTTCAACTTTGGCAGAATGGGAGATAGGCTGACATTGTGTTTTAATTGTGTTTAAAAAGTATTTTTAAAGTATTTAAAATACAAAAATATCTCTCTCTGTAGCTTCAACTCAAAAGCTCTTCTGCAGAGAGCAAAATATTAGACCAAGACATTTTTTATAAGGAAGATTAATAAAGGACATAAAAGCTTTGGACTTTTTATTTTGCACAAACATTATTTCTGGGACAGTCCTTGACACTGATTAGAACAGTTTAGAAGAGACTTTCTGTAGTCTAATTTATGTGTACAAAGACCTCATCACTGCTATTCAAAGAACACAGGAATACCCATTTTTTTTCAGCTAAGACACTTCACTACATGCTGTTTGCTGAAGGAAGTTTAGGTTGCATATTTGCAAAAGAAAAGTAACAAGTCTAAATAAGATCATGCGGGAAAATAATCAATATTCTCTCCTATGTTCTTTCATAGAGAAACCTGGACATGCAACAAAACAGTTCCACAAAGTCTTCAAACAAGTGCAGTATTTAAGGACAGCTATACCTTTTAGCATAGCAATCTTCTGTCCACCTGTTTTTTGCATCTATTTCTTTGGGATAATTCAATTTTTTAGAAAAAAATGTGTGTAATCAACATGACCTTTCAGTGAATGAAGTCTCTCCAGTCTGTTATTTACATACAGTTTATTTCAGGACAGTACATAAACAGCACAGGGGTGCAGCATATCTATGCAGCCCAAGCAATTGTGCATGGTGTGGGATAAATGCAAATGGGACCCCACTTATCCCTAAAAAGGAGGCAGCATACCAGTTAACTGAATTGGTAGTGGCTATAAAAAAATAACCTCCCAAGTTATGCAGTTCCCCTCATTCCCAACTAACCATAAAGCTCAAATCTATGCTTAGAGGAGCATCATGAATGCCTTTGAAGTATAATTGCCCCAAAGGTGTCTCCCAGGCACATAAAATGGATCCAAGCTCAGGCAGCTGCTGTGACACAAAGAGTAGAGAACACAGCCACAAGCAAGGAGTAGACAAGCAGCAAGGACATAGTGTTTCATGCAGAAAAACTGAACTCAGACACCTGTTTAAAGTGGGTCATCTACAACAGGAGGCTGCATGAAAACAAGCAGAAGAAATGGAGATCGCTCTTTTTTCTGCAGATGATAGGATAATTTATCTTCCCTCACATTATATCTCAGAGCACTGTCAAGTTTTTAAAATCACCTATTTAGAAGAATAAAACAAATTCCCAGATCCTGAGTTTCCTCTCCTGTGGGCACAATGGATTAAAGAGGTTTTTCATAAGGCACAGGGACATTTCTCTTTTCAGCCACTTCTAACACATATTTCAAATGGCACAGTAAGACAGGTGCTAGTGGTGTCCAGTATTCTTTTGTTACTTTCAAGATCAATAACTCAGTTTTGCATGCAGCTAATGACTGAGTCAGCTGGCATTTGCCTGAGCAGCACTGGAAGTGTGTAGTGCAAACATAAGTTTTAATTTACATAATTTACTGTGATGATTTTTCTCCAAGTATCTGAAACTGTTAACGATAATACCAATTATAAAGTAATTAATGTAATCGCTGCAAGACTACAGGAAAGTCACTGATTCTAAAGCATTATTGCACGTAGGTGAAATAGATAACAAGCAGGCTGAACCCCAGATATTCATGCAGTTGTTACCCTAGTAAAAATTGTAGTTGCACAAGGCTTCTTCCAAGAGACACAGATCTTGCATTAAAAAAAAAAAAAAAACAAAAAAACCACAACCAAACAAACCTGGAAAAAGACTGCACAGGAAATCAGCATCTATTCCCCACTGCAGTAATTCCTTTACTTTGATTTTGTCTGTAAAACTAATCTTTCTGACAGACAGGTTAATTTCTGACTAAAAGATTTCTATTATCACCACTCAGCTCTGTGCACTGACTCACAAGCATCAAGGTGATTCAACTTCTTCAAGCAAAAATCACCACTACACTTTAACCTGAACACACACCAAGCGTAAGTCACTGAAATAACTCAAGAATCTCATTTTAATTTTAAAAAGTCTAACAGACTCAGAGCTCAAATAAACAAATGCAGATACTCTGCATGATGAATCACAGCCTACAAGGTTAAAATATCTGGACACCAGTTCCTATAAGACATACAATAAGCAGCTGTTCATCGGCTAAGCCCGAGCTCAGCGGTTGCTGAGGGTTGAAAACACAAAATGGAGTTTAACCTATGAAATAGAATTTGTTTTTACAATTAACTGTGAACTACAAATTGAAAGCGCTTTACCTTGAAGTGATCCCAAAAGGCATTATTCTAAGCTATCTGTGATGTCATGTGTGGGTGTATAAGCCGTCTGGCACCAACCTCAAAAGCATGGAGTACATAAAATCCTGAAAACATGGCAGAGTCAACTTTACTACCTTTAAAATTTATTTATGCACCAAGCGTTCACCAGAGCCTAAGTAGTGAATACTATTGGCACAGAAAGTAAGAATGTATCACTTTCCCTTTTTGTTCCGTATTTCATTTCTAACAAGAGCAACTGTTCTGACAATGTGCAGTATCCACAGAAGATGACACTGAATGCTTTCTTTCTTCTATCCCTGTTGAAAAGCTGGCTACTCAGAACTGAGATAAAGAAACACAGAATGGTTTGGTTTGGAAGAGACCTGAAAGATCATCTAGTTTCAATCCCCTGCCATGGGCAGGGACATCTTCCACTAGACCAGGGTCAGCGCTCAGAGCTCCATCCAGCCTGGCTTTGAACACTTCCAGGGATGAGGCATCCACAGCTTCTCTGGGCAACTTGCTCCAGAGCTTCATCACCCTCAAGAAAAAAAAATTTGGTAATTTCTTATCTAAATCTACTCTCTTTCAGTTTGAAACCATTTCCCTTTGTCCTATCACTCCAAGCCCTTGTAAAAAGTCTCTCTCCATCTTTCTTCTGGGTTCCCTTCCGGTACTGGAAGGCCTCCGTTAGTTCACTCCAAAGCCTTTTTTTCTCCAGGGTGAAAAATGCTCCAGCCCTGTGACCATCTTTGTGTCTCCCCTCTGTGCTCACCCCAGCAGGTCCCTGTCCCTCCTGTGCTGGGAGCCCAGAGCTGGGTGCAGTGCTCCAGGTGGGTCTCAGCAGAGCAGAGCAGAGCAGAGGAGCAGAATCCCCTCCCTCCCCTGCTGCCCACGGGCTCTGGATGCAGCCCAGGACATAACACACAAGTGTTACGGCCTTTTGAGGATTCTGTGGTTGTTACATGCTGTGACACAAAGGGAAAAAAATAATTAAGGAAATGGTTTTACCCCCATACACTTCTTCACACTGATTGTTTTAACTTTTTCACAGTCAAGATTACTGTTTGGTCAAAAGTAGATGCTACCTCTAAAGGCTGACTGGCTCAGTTAAAAATAAAAACATAAATTATAGCTTACTGCTTTGTTAGTTCATAAGAAACTGTCTTTGTTTGCCTGCAATATCAGGAACACACTATCACCAGAAATAATTCTGTCACTTTGGAATGAGTAACATCAGACAGGGAGTTTAAATTGACAAGTCTATTAGAGCAGACCTTGCTAACCTAAGTGATGCAGGGAAGTTATGCTCTTTTTTACAGTGTCCAGGTACAGCCAGTCTTTTTCTGTCTCATTCTGCATGACTTTGAAGAAAGATACAAGAGGCAAAAAGTGAGAGGAAGAAAGATAATAAGCAGACCACACAAAGCAAGTATACATGTTCCTGAGAATCTCCTATCTTCTCTCCCCACTCAAAATTACTGCATACAGATGTTATTTTATCCATATGTTATTTCATCCACAAAAGAAACCTGGAAGACAGTAGGCAAGAACAACTTCCTCATTCTTCACAGGCAAATCTCAACTAATTTCTTTTGTCTAGCCCAGGATTCATCAGAGGGAACGAAAATTCAGAGAGCTATTTGAAATTGACACCAATATAAACATCATCCTTAGATACTCCTGTTTTTTCAAATCCAGGGTTATTTTCTATTAAGTAGATATATATTTTCACTTAACGAATAATAAAATGGAGCAGCATTTGTATTAATTCTTATGGCTTCCCCTTTAACTTCCCAGTATCACCGAAGATTGAGTAACTCGCTCCGTCATCTTTCTCATGTTTTTCCCCTGTTACCATTTTGCACTACCTTGGGGCAGCAAGCTAGAAGTGCAATTCAGGTCTATGAGCAGAAATATAGGGGGGTTAAGTTGTTCTTTGCTTCTTTAATTTACCAATCCATATTACACAAAGGTAAAACGTCATCAGCAGTCATAATTGGGGATTAAAAATCCCTACATTCCTCCTTTCATTTACAATTCCTGGAAAGGAACCAACTTCTCTTAAACCGCTGACCTGTGAAAGACAGAAACACATTCCTGTGTATTCTGCAGCTCTATTTGTACATAACTTGGCCTTAGGTCATGTAAGTAATTACTGATTCATCCCTGCCAATACTAGCCCTTTCTAAAGTTTGGTGCAGACTCAGATTCAAGGCCTCAAACATCAGAAAACCAATACAAAATCTCTACATTCTTGGTGTGAAATAAATCAGGGAAATTATTTTACTAAATAAAGGAACTAATTCTGTAATTCTGAGATGCCAACTATCCTCTAGATATACTCTTCCCTTCCAGCATTGTGTATTAGTTTGTTTTTACAAAAGACATGATCCTGAGTATTACTGTACAAATATTTAAGCTATTTTCACTTATACTTCTACAAAAAAAATCTTGCTCTTGATGCTCTGTACTTCACTTCCACAACAACTAAATAGAACTTTTTAAATAATCTGCTGACACTCACAGGAAATCTAGAAATCCTAAATTTAAACCATAGATTAGAGGGGAGTTATTTTATGTTGAAGACAGAATTCACATGGAGTGTGAACATTTTATTAAAAATAATGCTGACTGCAGATCTTTTCATCTCAGAGCTCCCCAAGAATTCAAGTTTCAAACTCACTGAACAGTTGTAGTTGGAGAAAAATTGAGGGGCAGAAAGTATCAATGGTGTGGAAAACATATCCCAGTAGTCATAAGGAGGATTTAACTTTTCAGAAAGGAACACAGATGGATGGCTCCTGTGGTGTTTTGATTGAGATGCTCTCTTTTTGCATACTCTTTTCTTACAGAATTTTAAAAAGCCTGGCAGAAGGAAAGGACACACCACTGGAAAATAGCTGCTTAAAAATATTCAGAAAGCAAATAGGCTGAAATCCAGCAAAATTAGTACCATTCAGTCCACATGCTCGTTCCTTTTCCATCGGGGTGGCCCGTCTTCTCCTTAAAGCATTTTGAAGGTTATTTGCACCATAGATAATATGGGGATGGGGTGTTCCCTCCTTCTGTGGATGCTTTTTAATGGGCTCAATGAAGTAATCCCCATGGGGCAGATGGAAATATCCAGTCTGAAAATAAGCACAAAAGAGTTAATCTCTTCTGTTCAGTACTAGAAGTCAAAAATAAAAACTCTTCATACCACCAAACCCGAACTTTCCTCATAAGCCAGTCATTACACTAGAGAAATATGAACGCAACAGGTTTTCAGTATTTATTTTGCAGCATACATCTAGGCTGTTTCATACCTCACAGTCATTACAGTCCAAAGGGAAACAGAAAAAAAAAATCTCCTTCCTAATAAGCTGAAACTGAGGAAAAGACTCTCATATTTTTACAAAGCCAGTAAAAGGTCAAAAGCTGATTTGACAAACATGATGCATGAGGAAGAGCTGCATCTTGCTCTTCTGGTGTTTTGCATCCATTCCCCAGAGATCAAGACTGGAATAGAAGCTGTTTCATAAGTGCAAATCAAAATTCTGTTCCCAGATGCAGTCCCACAATCAATTACCCAACCCATCAGATGGGCTGGACTGTGTGGTTCAAGTTTGTCTCAGACTATAAACCCTCACTGGCCCCCAGGCAACGCTACAATGGACAGAATAAGAAGGTTTTTTGTGAATTAGCAAGCCATTAAGAACATCCAGTAGATCAGCTAACAAAGGCTGAAACATTTCACATGCTGAAAACTTTACTATCAGCCTCCCTGCTTTGCCTAAGCTACAGGGCCCTTGATACCCATCTGGACTGCACAGGATCCTTTTACACCTCACTGTACCATGATCCAGGACACACTTCCAACCAGGCATGGCCTTGGTCCATTGTGTCTCAGCACTTCAGCAGGGACTGCAAACACTGCAGAACCACTGTACTGCCCTTCCACATCACAATATATGGAGCAGAATTAAATCTAAAATCAAAGGATCTACTGACAACCCAGACCACACTAGGGATGTGACAGAAGGCTGGGGTATTCCAGTCTTATGGCTTTGTTTCCTCTTCACTTTCTTGCTGTGGTCAGTGCACCCCTTTTAGCCTATTCTGGAAGAGGGGAAAAACACATTAACGCTCTGTTTCTGCAGCTGCTGTATTCAAACATAGAATGGCAGACAAACTTTTAAATCTTTTTAAATACTCCAAAGCCTTTAGAGTTTCTCTGGACGGTTGGGAAAGCCAGTATGAGCGTAAGAGTATGAAAGAAATCATATGAATGGAAGAAAAGCACTCTTACAAAACTGTACAATAACCACGAGCTCTGTGTACAAGGAGACAAGGGGCAGCTCAATAAGATACCTTCTGCCCCCACACCAATTGCCACACGCCCAATACATCCCACAGCAAACTTGAGCAAAGTAAGTAACTCCTGACTGTCATTTCCCACTTTACCCAATAGTTCTGGAGATCAGAAACTCTTTCTTTCCAATGGAAGTCAAAGTTTTAAAGCCAGAGGTTGGCATTGGTTTGAAGCTGTGTTTATAACCCTAAAGCATCAAAGGTTCAGGACTCATAGTCACATGTGTTTGTTCATCTGGGATTACAGCTCCTGCCTGTATGGGTCTTGTTTAATTTTTAATAAAAAGGAGATTGAGATTTCTGATTATTAAACAACATAGAAAAATGCTGATGTTTCTTTTTAAATCATAAATCAAGGCATAGGACCAGAGTCACACTACAGAAGCAGTGCAGGAGCATTTTATCCACATTCACCCCGGATAAAGCTGTCAGGCAAGAGTGAATCTATACAGCAAGAATGCATCTACAGTGGTCAGACCAGGAAATCTGTGATGTGGCTTTCCTCATGCTGCTCAGGGAATCAATGCACCGTCACAAATCCTTGCCCACTCCTTTTCATTCCACAGGGTTCAATCTTTCCTGGATAGCTGTAATTTGTGACTGGATTATTTGATTATTTTGTCAGGCTTTAAGCCAGCTGGGACCAGGAAGAAAGAGCCATTTTCATTTGCAGGCTCTGACTTTTTAGAGCAAGTGGCAATAGCTGCTGGATTATTGTGTCAACAAGAAAGGCCAGACAATCCTATAAAAGGTGAAGTAAACCCATCAGTGGTAACCTCAAGCTCCCTCATCAATGCTTGCATGTTAAAATTCAGCTTTCTATCCAATCTGTATGGAGCAGGGGAAAAACCAAAACTTCCTTTTTTGAATGTGACTGTAAAAGCCCATTTCCAGCACAGAGGGGCATTCCAAAATTTTTCAGAGACTTCCAGCACTTACTGAACTCTTGCTTTGCATTTGCCCTTTCACCCTGCACAGGCTATCCACCAAGAAATTAAATGCTGACAGTAACTGAGACCAAAGAAAAAAAAGGACCAATATTCACATTAAACTTACTTCAAAGCACTGTGGACTGGCAAAATTCCCTTTGCTGATTAAATACATCTTTAGTTTTGCTCTTCATAGCTGTTCTTTTCTGACTCATAAATATAACAGCAAGAATTTTTCATTTAAAGTCCATCAGATTTCAAGCTATGTAAATACAATATAAGCTTCTTCTGAGGAGTTTATAGCTTCACCTGCTTTTGAGTGCATTCACACAGCCTCAGAATACACAAAGGAGGGCAGTTATGAAAGCCTTGTCAGAAAAAAGCCATTCATATTTACATTTATGAAAAGGTTTAGTTATCACCACAGAAAAAAGTGACTGCAGAGAAGTTTTCCTCATTTGAACTTCCTTATGAAAAGCCACCATGTAATACAGCAACAGAAATGGCCAGAAAATAGGGGTCAGGGGTGTGTGCTTGTTTGGGGGTATGTGCTTCCCTCAAAGCCTGCAGCTGAAAATCTACAAATCTACCACAATATTTTTTATAAACTGTTGTTGTCCCCTCTTTCAAATCTCACACTTTGCCCTCAGATTCTGACACACTGTGGCTGCAAATGTTTACCATACTGTATTTGGGAGTGGTGCTACATCACTTAATGGGATTTTAAATTCATGTGCCTCATTATTTGGACACAAACAGCTCCCTGAACATATCACATCTCCTACATTGCATGTCACTTGTCAAAAGGACAATGATGATCCTGGGACACTTCTGACTGAAAGTTTTCAACCAATTGTTTTGATTTCCAGTAGAAACTGCATTTTCCAGGGGAAAGAACGTATTTTCACATATTTCTTTTGGTCAAAAGCTTGGGGGTTTATCAAAATACATTTTCTGGCATATTTTTTTCAATCAGTTCCACATGGGAAGCTGAAGCTGAGTCCTGTGGGAAGGGAAAGAGCAGCTTTACCCTTGGCTATGTTTTTGAAATTGCAATACTACCCAAGACAGGAGGGCCTGGACTTAGTGGGTGTTTGTCAGGAGACAAAGGGAGGGAAAAAACAACAGTCTGTAGTCCAAAGTTATAATAACTGAGTATGTTGACAATAATGCTAAAAAATATAACACAGGTAGTGAGAACAGTGAGTAACTCCCTGAAACTAAACAGTATTTCTGACAACCAATTTCATACAGTATTTTTGACAACAGGACAATGACAGAATCTGAAAATACAGTGACTTTTAGAAGCAACATGACACAATAATAAGAGGACAAGATCCTGGTTTTACCTTTATGAGCTTTGCTCCAGGTGTTTACTATAACTGTAATGCATGGTAAGAGAAACTAGGTTGGAATACAACAATTAAAGAAAAAATTGTGACATATGAAACATGCATTACCAGAGAACTGCAGCTGCAAATAATCTAAACTGAGCTGGTGAAGTAAATGATCTGTTAACATTACACACGCTAAATTTATTTTAGCTGATCACTTAGCTCCTTTCTGTATATCCCTTTTTTTCCCAGGGATCATTCTTTCTGAATTTCTCGTCAGTTCCTATTTCAGCCAAAAGAAAAACCTAGAATCCAAATGAAATTTTTCACTACATCCTCAGACAGAGCTATGAAAAAAATACACCTGCCATGATGTTGCTCAGAATAGAAGGTTGGGGTTTTTAGGTACTGAGTAATTTGATGAAAGATTTTTATGAACACCACCCACTCTAACTCTTACACACTTCTACAGAAAAAAAACTATGCTTTTAGTAAAACTTAGTGAAGAAGACGTTGTGATACTGAAACACAGCTTTGTGGTTTAACATAGCTTTGGTCTGAAAGAAAAATAACTTATTTTTAGGATAAAGTAAGTAAAAGAACAGAATACTACCATTCCATGAGATTTTACATACTTTTGTCACACTTGCTATAGTATTTTAGGAACTGACAGAAAACTGGCCAGAGGTGCAGAGTTATGCCCTGGACAACGTGAGGTCAGAAAGTTCAGACACAGAGGACGGGGGGAAAAATAGCCAAATTTACAGCAAGATGGACTTTTGTGGAAGAAAATAAGGTATCTAGAGAGGAAGGATTGTCTGACATCCCCCAGTTCTCAGGTTCCTAAGGCACAGACATCAGTTCTGCATACTTCAGAGATGGGTCTTTCTGGCTGGGAGCATATCCTCAGCCAAGGAGAGAAGTCAAGTCTCCAGGGCCATGTCTATCAGCTACCATACAACTACTTAAGATACACAATCACTCAGCTGAGAGACTTGGTAGAGAATCAGTCCTCTGGGTTATAGCACCAGCTTGATGGTGACCACACTCGACTTCATTTCTTCTATTCACTCTCCCTGGATGAAGGGTTATATAAGATCAGATAGCTTAGCTTAAGAAGCTGAGGCATTAAAAAACCCCAGCTGTTATAAAAACATGAAGGAGAAGCAAACAGTCCAAAATATACCTTCATTTGCCCCTCTGCTGTGCCACAGATACGATTCATTAAATAATTCTGAATCAGGTGTCACTTCTGTGGACCTTGAACTCACTGTAAGGTTTGCATCTCACACAGAATCTGAAGCAGCCTAGGTACATTCATTTCTACTGAAGGAAATCCTCTGTGAAATTAATATTCTATAGAGACTGCAGCATGCTCACTTGAAAATGTACAACTCAGAACACACAGTTTTAAAAGACATCTTTGTTCATGCTTCATTCAGGTCATGGCATCCTCCACTACCATCTTTATTGCCCATCCTAAAAACATTTTTTACTTCTTCTATTTTGTGATTTTCCTTAAGAATAAACAGTCCAGGTATCTTATTCCTACATTTGCTTGTGCCCTGTTGCTGCAGCTGTATTTACATTGTAGAAAAATCTCATCTTCTTTTTTCATTGCCAAAGATCCACAAATTATGATAATTGCATGGCCACTAAATTTCTTTGAGCCTTGTTAGGTAGCATCTCTGCAGCTTTGAAATCCAGCAGTTCATGAAGAACATAGAGCTCCTACATCTCTAACTGTGCCCAGCAGCAGTCACTTCATGTTGCCCAGCTCCTATCTACATTCTCACTTTATACTTCTTGAAATACATCCCACTGGATCCACACAAACCAAAACTGTCCTTCTTTGATGCATTTAAAGCTCAGACACACCATTAAATTCCAACAGGGTAAAACTTTTTTGCCAACTTGAGTACTAGCAACATTTTTATGGTCTTGAAATAGAGCAAAGACAATATGTAATAAATTTTACACAGCTCTCAGAGCTGGTTCTAGTGAGCTGAAACAATGTGTGCTTGCCACACGCTGAGCATGCAGCAGGTAGATGGCATGGCACAGCTGATTAATAATTCATTAACTCAAACACAGTTTCAACCCTTCTTCTATTTACCAGTGTGATTTTCACTCTGCAGCTGAGACAGACCACCAAGGACTGCCTCAAGTCCAGAGCACTCTGAAGATGTGAGGCTCCTTCTGTCAGTATTTCCAGGCTGCTCAGTTGCTGCTGAGCCCCTTGGGTCCTTGAGGAAGATGAGGTCACAGTGCCTCGGGCCGCCTGGTCTGTCCAAAGGCACTGAGGTGAGACCCACCAGCACAGCCTGGGTGCATGGTGCTTCACCAGTGCTCTGAGCCACACAGCAAGCTACATCAGTTGAAGATGCTACCTTGAGGATTCAATATGCCCAGATGAGTTTCCTCCTGCAAAAGTCAGCTAGGTCACTCTTGCACTGCATCAAACAAGGACTATGAAAAAGTAATAAGGTCTCAAGCCCTATCTCAGGGTGAATGCAATAGCAAGCTAAATATAAACTTGAAAATCAATCAGCTTTGCTATCCAGCTTGAAGGATGCACTTTGGTGAACAATAACATATCTTTTATGAGTTTTTTACTATTCTTCATATTTATGCTTTCCCCTTCCCCTCCTCCCCTGTTTTTATATTGGAAGCTTTAATGGCAACTAGAGGGGGGGGGAAGTAATAAAACTCTGCTGCTTATTCAAGAGCAAGAGGCTTACTTTGATTTTAGTCCCAAGAGGGCAAGATTATCAAGTTTTTACATGATTTGGGATCAAAAAACAACTCAGGTAAGTGTTACTGTTCTGAGACAAAACAAAGAGTTTGCCCAATTCCTCCAAAGCCAGTTTGGGAGAGTAAGAAAGAGCAACAGCTGTTTGTGGAAAATACTCTTGAAATATCTCACTCTAATTTTTCTAATCAAATTTGTTCAGAAAGCACTGTATCCAGGGGGCTTATATGGTACAAACTGGAGATTTTTACCTCATTATTATTAAAACTGTCTTTCGTGAAAATGCAAATTAACTATGTAAAAACAGTTTGTACTTCTTAGCATTTGAAATCCCCTTTGACACTTTGAAGAGAAGTTCTGAATCTTTGATTTGGAAGTACAATTCATTTGTACGTTTGCCAGTACATTTTCACAGTTTGCAAAACAGGTTATGTTTGATGATTTAAATCCTATCTAATGCTGAAGAATAAAGATTTAACACCAGATTGTTAAGAGGTTCCATGCCTAAACAGTGGTTTCTATTAAAAATGAAAAGGAGGCAAGAGGACTCACAAAGCAGACATGATCTCTAATCACAGGGACAGAAAGCACCATGGCTGTTTTGGCTTCCTGCTCACTTACATTCTAAAACTAATTTCAAACCAGTGAGCATGACAATGTTAATACTGCAGAGTTCAAACTTTATTAGAGAATAACTAAATGCAAACATTTGATCAAATGACAAGTGTCTTTGTTTCTATTGACAAGTATTGTTTGTATTACTGTGACCTAGAGGACCCCCAGTCAACAGCCAGAAAGCAGAGATACAAATGATGACAGCTGCCACAACGTGTGCAGATGGATGGAAGAAAGCACAATTATCCCATTTTCCAGTAGATGAAAGTCTGTCAGGAACCTTACTCTTCTCAACAGCAGAGCAAGGGAAGGTCACAGCCAAACTTCTTCCTCTCCATAGAAATTATTTTGCTTGATGAAAAAGAAGTCTGTGATGAAAAGCAACATCGCTGACCCACCTGTTGATGCTCTTCTGCTCTCCTCACTCTGTTCAGCCCAAGACCAAGAAGCAGTGTCAGAAGCAGACAGGATATTTCAGGTCTGCATTCACCACCATAGGTGTGTTGTGAGAGGAGGATTCTGCCTCTCTTTTCTCCATATTCATGAAGCTTCACAGCACAGAGAGGAGTTAAGAATGAATTTCAGCAATGGAAGGGTCATTCCATCACTTAACATTGGTGTCATTTCACAGTGACCTTAAAGGCAGCCCGTACTGACGCCCTCAGCCTCTTCTTCACTTACCACCCATGTTTCCAATGCCTTTCCAGAAGGTGACTTCCCAGTACCAAAGGAGCAGCACAGTGACATGGAAGAACCTTCTAACAAATCCATGAGGAGTCATGGATTCTACTCAACAACTTCAGCCTGAAACATGCTGCCCTTGTTTCCAGGGTGGTGTATGCAAGCAGCTGCTCCATTCGCCCTGCACAGCCCTGTGACAGCCTGCAAGCCATGCTCAAGCTGCAGCTTGTTGTGCTATCCCTGGGGAGGAATGAAGGGGGAGGGAGCTTATCAAACCCAAATACCTTACAGAACAGGAAAATTCAGTCACGGCTGAGGGCAGCTGTGGCAAGTGAGTGACACATTACACCAAAAAGGTTACTCTGCACCACAAAGTAGCCTCTGTTAAGAAAAGGACTCAAAGTAGGAACTGGGATGTGGAAGGAGAGGGGAGAAGAAATTAAATGAAACTATGAAAACAAGATTCAAACTGAGATCCAGGACTTGCAGGATGAAGTGCAGTCTCTAGTACACAGCTCATGCTCAGCATGTGCCACTCTGGGAACCAGCATGATGGCAACTGGCAATCACCACAGATGTGCTAAACTCCTTCTGGCCAAAGGAGCAAAGCACACGCCAGTCACTTGACTTTCCTGGGTATTTCTGTTAGCCTGAGAAGGGAGAACAAGGTGCTTTCATGACTGCATCTGGCACACCACCACAAACGTTCTTACAAATCTACTCTGAATCCCAGCTCCCCCTCATACATAACAAAGGTGGAGGCTGATCTGATTCAGCACTGGATTCAGGTCAGTTTAAAAGTACAAAGGATTTGACTTAGCTCTGAATGTGATGTAAATCCCTCCTTGAAGTCTGAATTCTGACTGAAACCCATTGCCACTAATATAAGAGGTACAGTGCACACACTGATGCATCATCAAATTTACCTGTGCACACAAGACACTAAAGCTCACAGACAGAAAATTAACTTCTCTCTCAGAGCTGCGGAGAGATGATCTATACTGTGAAATACAAGTTGCACAAAAAGTCCACTCCAGTAAAAGCAAAAGCCTGCAAGACAAAAAAAAATTCCTTGGCAGGACATACTCAATAAAAACCAAATCAAATTTTATACAAAACCAGTAACTCAGTAAATTACTTAGACAAAGACTGGCATAAAAACTCTGGTAATTTCCAGGACTCTTCTGTTGGGAGAGTGATCTGATGAAATGCCAAGGGTGTCTGAGGTGATGAATACTTTAAAGTGCTTCTGAAGCTGGCGGCAAATCAAAAAGTTCCACACTAGCCAGAGAAAGGCTGTGTGTAATAAGCACCTAAAAAGGCTGGAGAACAGACAACATGGGGAAGCAGCAAGTGGCAGAGACAGACTGGAGAGTTCCTGCCTCTCTGCCCTAGCAAAAAGAAGTAGGGAGCTTTAAAACAAGCTGGCAGGAAATGAAACATTTTTTCACCTCAGTCAGGAGGTTCACATCCCTCCTGTGCTGGGAGCCCAGAGCTGGGTGCAGTGCTCCAGGTGGGTCTCAGCAGAGCAGAGCAGAGGGGCAGAATCCCCTCCCTCCCCTGCTGCCCACGGGCTCTGGATGCAGCCCTGGAAACAGTTGGGTTCTGGGCCAAACATGTCTCTCCAGTTTAGAAACAAGGATGTCGTGTGGCACAGCGTCAAATGCTTTTGCCCAAGTCCTGCTAGGTGCCACAAAAAACTGGAAGTCAGAAATGTTTTAGACAAGTACCAGAAATGGCTGGATAAATCTATGTAGGAAAGATTAGTCCCTCATTTTTGAACAGAAAAATACCACCTGCAGCTCAGAAACAGACTGTATGTCAAGGAGATAGCCCTACTTTCCAGCCTTCTCTTATGTTTCTTGCCAGGAATCTGCTATTGATCATGATTTCCTTCTGAAAGTCAGTCACATACTCAACAAAGCCAAGGGCCTGGGAAATTAAAACCCTCTACCAAGAAGGAAATCTCAATCTGCTGCTCAGTTGCTGTCTTTGCAGGAGCTTTTCTGTAGAAAAAGAGGCTTTCTTGGTTGAGTGCATCTTCATTCTTTTTGCAGTCCAAAGGGCTTGTTCCTATCGTACCTTTCATGCTCCAGGTTTGTTTCCTTGAAGCTGTAACATCAGCCTGAGACACCCCCCAGGGACGTCAGTGCAGATCATGTGCACACCTCTCTCACGTCAGACTAATCCTTCTTGCCCCAGATGAACTGTGGGGCAGGCTGGGCTTTTGGGCTGACCTTGCACTGCCAGAGGTCTCAGATCCTCATGCAAGCACCAACTACTTCTTTTAGAAGTGTCCATTGTACAAACAATTCTTGGGAAATACACTTTTGTCTGCCTGCAAAGAAAACGTCTTAGTCGTACAACTCACCCATGAGTTCGAAGGATTTGGTTTCAGTCTAAAAATTATTCATTTAAGATTTCCATTTCACACTGTTTTGGTGTGTGTGGGTTTTTTCTTTGTAAACTATTTCCATAAAAAAACCAGGTTTTGACGGTTGAAAAAATTACTGGTTTTATTTCAAACTGACAAGAATTAGACCTTCCATCAAAATCATTCTTTACCTGCAAAGAGATTGGTTTCTCTGTTTTGGAAATACAACACTTTTTGCAATAAAAGCATTTCATTTTGTCTTAAAAGCAGCAGTCAACCTTCTAGGTTTGAATGCAGTATGCTGTAGCACTAAAAAAAAAAGGCCAAAATATAAAAGAACTGAGCTATTTATCTGGAGAAAAAATAGCAGTAAAATATTCTTTGGAACCAAGCAGGTGAGGAAAGTGTTTTCTATAATAATAAAAGGACTCATTTTCTTTCTGTTGAAGTTCCTTTGTCTTCTTTTGCTCACAGGGTGTTAAAGTTTTCTCTCTAAAACTGGCATGGTTTGAAATCCTCATGATGTGCCTCTCAGGAATTCAGAAACCATGAACATCCCTTTAAACTTAAAAAAAAGGCACAGATGTTCAGCTTTTCTAAGAATTCAGCTGTTTGTTCCCTTATGACTTTCAATACTTTTTACATTACACTGATACAGTGATTATAGGGAAACATGCAAAAGAATAAGAAAATACTTTTTGTATAAGAGAGATGTTGTCTGCAAATGCTACATGTTCCTCAACACATGCTCATGGTTCTGCACAATAAAATGTTTTACTGGAGAAGTTTACATAAACACAAATTACACAAAGCATGTTCAGCTACTACTCAGCATGACTCTTACTAATCTAGGAATACTAAAAATTCAAAAACTTGATAACAGTGGGAAGAAATAATATAAGTTAAATATAAGTTCATAAGCAGTCCTGACGGAACTCCAATGGACTTAAGAGTTCTTTACAAGAGAGGTGTATTTGACTCATAAACCTCTAACAGACTTCTGTGTAGCCAGAGAACTGTTTAGAAAGAAATTTATGAGGGAATTGTGGACTGAATCATCAATATTTCACAATTTACCTCTCTCAAACTTGAACTCAGACAAACAGTACATACAATAAGCAATTCATTCTGCTCTCACTATTGTCTGGAGTTGCACAGGTAAATACCAGAGTTTTACTGCAGAAATCTTTTAAACTGAGACATGAGACTCTGACCTTTTGAAAGATACATTCTCAAACAAAGTTTTCTTCTACAGGATGATGCCAGATTCTGACAATTCCACTGAAGCATCAGCAATGGAAATGCCATCATTGGAAAACAATGTGTTTGCACAAGGGAAAGCTTTTTTTGTGTGTGTGTGTGTATGTGTATGTGTATTCCTCTCCAAAACAATTCAGGCAAGATTTTCTCAACATTCTGTGTTTCTTTGTCAGCCTCTTTTATTTCTCCTCTATGACAATGAAAACCAGAAAATAAACAAATACATCTCTGGCTCTCAACCTCATTGATTTATTTGTAGCAGGAATGGACCTGACACCCTACATCATACAACAAACTACATGTGGATTCCAAAGGCAATGAATAATCCCCTGTAGGCTCAGATAAAAATGCATGCATTGTTCACATCCCTTCTACTTTCACTTTAAAATATGCTTGACCATATTCTATGCTCAGTACTCAAAACATAGCAGCACTTACAGGTCCCAAACACAAATTTGGTGTGAGAAGACTTTCTAGACAGATTCTGCCAGAGCAGAGATGGAATCACAGGGCTGGTTTAGTGCAACTGGCAATTAAAAACCACTTTTGGGAGGCTTCTTTCCCCAGTGCTGCTGGCTGTTTTCCAATAGCTGCACAACCTAATCCTAGACCAGGATACACTTTCTTTCATCCTTCCACAGCCAAAACCAGTTGTTGTTGGGCGGGAGACCTCTGGATTCTGCCTGGTTTTCTCCAAAACATCAAGACTCACACGAATTTTTTCACAGTTTCAACAGGTCTGCCCAGTGCTGCTGAGAGGACAGCAGCCACTCTCTTACTGTGCCTGCCAGACACTGCTCAGATCCCTCCTCCTTTGGCTCTACACTTCCCTGTGCTCCTTACTGCCCAAACTGTCCAAAACCCCGTGTTTGGCTTCATCACATAATGTGATCCCATTAATTTAGCACAGTCGTCGATTACCTTTCACTGAGAAGCATTAGAAAAATATATCAAGATAAGATGCTTTTATATTTGATCTCCTTAGCTTTCAGTCTTTTCTGATGGCTTTTCCATGGTTCAAGTCTCAGCCTTTATCTTCTTAGTCTCCAGGGAAACTGTTGGGATTTGATAGTCTGATGTCCTTAAACAATAATCCTGCTAATTCAGGAAGACAGTACACAGCTACAGAAGTGAAAGATTAGCTCCAGTTCCAGCCTTTGAAACCATGTTCAGCTCTCAGCCACAGCAATGTGCAGTGGAGAAAGCAAGCAAATGAGAGATAAGCAAAAGATACAGTTACACACACACACATTAAAACCAAGAACACAAAACACTGGAAGTACAACGCGCATCTTAGTAGGATCGCTACAATTTCAGAAGATTTCAGAAACTGTGCACTACAGCTACACTAGAACTGAGAAAAGAACTCTTAGCACAATCAATCCTCAACTTGTAAGAAACCTTCTGACCTTTGCCTCATTCTGGTAATGCATAAACACAAGTAAGTCAGTTCAACTGAATCTGCAGTCCTTCAGATGGAACATTTGTTGAAAAAGTATGTGTGTATATATCCTAGCCCTTTTCAAACTGTAGAGAAATTATTTTCCTCTACTGCCATTGATCTTTTAGAAATATCATACTTCTGCTTGCATGTGTGCCTGTATATGAAAAGGAGACAGACACAGACATATCAGCCAATATTACCGATCCACTAATACAGATTTTCACACATAGAGAATCCACATGGATTTTTGGACAACAGAGTGAAACCCACAACTCCAGATTACCTGTAGCACTAACAGCCAGCAAATGAAAGATTGTAACACTAATATTAGTGACACTAATACTCAGTAGCAAACACTGCCTCCCAAGTGACACACACCATCTGCACATTTTAGGGCCACTCACAGAATTGCCAGCATCTGCAAACTGAGTTTCTGAACTGAAAGGCTCAACAAACTTTCAGAATCAAACAGAAAACTTCATTCCTTTTGCTGAGAGGAAAAGTTAGAACTGCAAAATGTCTAACATAACACTTTCCAAATAAAAACATCCCTTTCCAGTCTGCACTCATCCTGCTGCCTTTTATTCCACACTCACAGCATCATAGCAGTTTTTGGTGATATTTATGCAGAACCTACCACAAGGCCTATGACTCAGACACACGGCACTAATAATAATTCACAGCACTACTGCCATGTGAATTATTACTCTTTATAACAATAACAGTAAAAATGAGTAATAACACACATGAGGAAGGTTTATTTTATCGTTCGGGCTCCCTGTAGAGATATGGTTTGAAAAACAATCCAATAAACAATACCATGTACACTCATTTGCCACAATGGGATGCATATGTAGGTTTACAGACCTCCCTCCGAGTCTCAGAAACAAAAAAATCCACAGCCAAAGCTACAAGATGTTATGGGCCACGTTTTACCTCTTGAGGAACCCAGCAAACTCTCTGTGTGGTAGCCAAGGCACAGTTCATTATAAAAACATGCATCCTGTGGATCTCTATGGCTGGCCACCAATTAAGCCTTTTCTTTTTTTTTTTTAAACGCCTGCCAGGATCTGTTAAACATATACAGATACACAATATGCAGAGGAATCAGAAGCACATCAGAAAGCCCATCTATAAATGAGACAATTGTCTGTGTATTAAAGTGTGTTTGCCTGTACTTTCACAGATGCACTGATCCAGGCCACTTCTGGTCCTCCAGAACAGCAATCTCCCCTCAAACTGTAACAAAGTCTGGGGTAAACTTTTCATTCTTACTGTGCAATATTTTCTGCTTTTCAAACACAGTATCATATTCCCAGAAACGTTTCACAATCCCTATGCTGCAAATGAAACACACTATTTTCCTGGATTATTAACACCAGACATCTCGGCAAGGAATGAAAGAATAAGGGTCTCATCACAGTCCTCTCTTCCAAGAGAGCTTCCAAGGGGACTTCTAGTAGGAAAGCTTGTGGATTGATTTCTAATAGGAAAGCCCAGACAGAAAAAGAATCTGCAAGCAGATGAGTGAAATGCACATGAAAAGTACATTTGGATTAATTCCTAATAGATTTCTACCCAAGTTCAGACCTACCCACTTAGACCACAGCATCCTTCTGCCAACATCTGGGATTTCGAAAATACATCCATTTAATAAATGGCACTTTTTGTAATTCACCATCAAAGAAGAACATCGTTTTACAACATTTGAAGGAGCACACAGAAACCTTTATTATGCTCAAAGATCCTGTTGAAAGATACCCCACAGTATTTTCATTCCAGGTCTAGGTGTCCAGGTCAGTACTCTTGTGACTGCCTCCTTCATGGTGTAATTATCCTTCTGACAGCCCTTCCACCTGCACTGGATGTCTCAGTTGTCCATTTGGACACAACTAACCAAGTTGAAAGGTTGGAGAAGTTAGTGGTATTGCCATCATGTTTTGCTCTCATGGGCTATAGGCAGGAATCAAGTAACAAAGTTTGTGCTTCTACTCAACTCATTTGGAAGATTGCTGTAGCAGAATCTCACCTCTCTGAGTCTGCCACCCAAGAGCTACCTAAAACCATCTGCTGAGCTAAATCTCAGCCATATATTTTGGAAGGACAAGGACTGATTCTGAGGGCTGACAGCCTGATGTGATGGAGCTGTGAAAGCCTTCACAGAAGAAGAGTTGTAGGCATCAGGGTGATTTAAGGTGCTGTTCAGGCAGGTCACCTCATGCAAGTGTCTAATGGTGGAGGATCTGGACTC
The DNA here is from genome assembly GCA_013396995.1 of Dicaeum eximium. NCBI lineage: Eukaryota > Metazoa > Chordata > Aves > Passeriformes > Dicaeidae > Dicaeum > Dicaeum eximium. The sequence goes on from VWZP01007234.1 coordinate 120,280, forward strand.
TGGTGGGACAGACCTCATGACGGAGGCTCTGTTTTTCTGTTCAAGCAGATATTACCAGCATCCTTATATCCCTGGTGTATTTCCCAAATGCTTCTGGGGTCAGTGCTCCGTGTGAGATTCCAGACTGAATTGCTGTGGAGGGGTAAATGGCGAGTCAAGCTGGAGATAAGCCAGAAACTTTCTAACTTTCTGAAAAGGCAATGTTTAAGTCATGTTGGTGCAAGAAATAACCTTAAAGTCTTCCTTCCTTCCTGCTTACTTTGCTCCTTCTAACTGATTGTTGCTGAATGATATGGCAGGCTTAGCAGAACTCAGGCCTTTCCTCTCTGAGACACCAACCACCTTTGCAAATTCAGAGACTGGAAGGGATGTGAGTGATCAAGCCCACAGAGAGGGCTGGGGAGCAGAAAAATCTACTACACAAAGCCCCTTGATCTCACGTGAAGTTCTGCTGCTGGTTCCCAGAAGAAAACCCAGCGAGGGTATTGCAACCTGCAGTGAACAGACAAGCCCATATTCCATATGATTGTGTGGCTCGGGAGGACAGCAGAATGTTTTGCCAGGAAGGTCTTCCGAAAAAAAGGTTGTTTTCTGATCTTTTGAGAAACTACTGAGCCTCACAAGTGGAATGTCCTCGAACTTTCAAAGTTTGTGAGCGTGATTTAAGAGATAGACTAAGACCCAGTGATGACTTCAGACAGAACTATTTCGCTTGATAGGGGAAGTTCCCTCACGACAATTTTTTTTTGTTCTTTTAAATAATGGATTCAGTCAACAGCCAGCAGAAAAAATAGTTTTAAAACCTTTCCTGATAGTTCAATGCACCAAAACCCACTTGCTTGCACATATGGGGAGTACTAAATCACGAAGGTTCAAGAAATGGACTGCCTTTTTCTTCTTAAACTGGAAAGAAACAGCTTTCCTCCCCAGACAATGACTGCCTGTGGGCAGTTCAATTAAAGACCTCTAATCTTCTGGCACTGACTAGTCATGTTTGCCCATCACTATTCTTCACTGACAAATCCTTTGTTACCATCATGATCAGAAGCACTTGCTCCCTGTGTGAGGTACAGACACTCGTTTAATCTGCAACACACAGAATGCAGTACTGGAAGTGCCTTTTTTTTATTCTGACTTATGCAAGTCTGACTTGCATTCTGATGCAATACATGAGATAACGAATAACAGACAGAGTTAAAATAAACCAATTTCTCCTATGCCACATTACCAAGCTTCCAGCAGTGAGGTGAAACAAAAAGGAGTTCAAAAACACCATGAGGAGTCACTATATGTAGCACTACTGCAGGAGAAGGAAATATATTCCCTAGATACAGCTAGGCACCAGTTCAAATCCTGACCAAACACACTTAAGCAGTTATTGTGCAATAATGACCTTGTTTATGCTCTGATTTTTTCCTAAGCTATGCTATACAGTAAATTAAGGGGGTTCACTGTAACGCTTGCTGAGTAAATTCCCATCAGTGGGAACTGGACTCTGGAGAATGGACTCATGACTACACTCTGAGGGTCAGTGATCCCAAGCTGAGACAGTCAGAAATGTAACTTTGAAAGGGAAGAGAGTTTACTGGTTGTGAAAGGAAAGGAACTCATGCCACCATCAGCCCCCATCATGCAGCAAGGTGACTGCAGTGTCTTCAGCAGCAGCTCTAAATTAACTCATAAGATACTCTACAGGAGAACCAAGGAGCACCTACCCATTTTGTGGCTATGTGCTAGATGATTGCAGAACAACTATCAAGGAAACTATTACTTTAATCATGTAAACCAATGTCCTGCATTAGAAAAGAGGCCACAGTCAGTTCTACTGACTACTTTTAGGGAAGCTTTTTGCTGTCGATTTTATCCCTTTGGATTCCCTCCCTGTCCCTGCAGTGCCTTGTCTCTGGCAAAGCTGGTAAAAATGAATCCCAGATGTTAAATTTATTCTTTCAAGTTGAGACACACAAAAGAATAATCACCCTCCTACCACTGGGCTGATGGGGGCCATTCAGCTCCACCCATAACTTAGTATTTTTCAAGGTTAATATCAAACTCCAGATGTGGCACTCATCAGACCAGATGTAAATATATACCCTTAAGCTTGTGCCCTCAGAATCTCTTTCACCATCACTGAAGAACAGGCAAGTTTATCTGGTCTGAGCCATCAGTCTTGGGATGAGTTAAACTGCACACAAAGAAGTGCCCTGCAAGTATCCTCTTCACTGATCCTGTAGGTCTGGACAAGCTGAGAAGGGGATAGAGTCATATTCCATCCAATACATCTCATTTACAGTGACCTGGGATACCACTGCAGCAATTTGTGTTCCACTGCAAATTTCTTTCTGCCATACTGGTGAACACCACCTCTACTCAGCTGTAAATACCTGAGTGCTGCCAAGTCTGCCTGAGCGCTGTGTGGAATTCACACAACTGGGGCAAAACATCTTCATTTCACCTATGCAAAATCTGGCACGTGCATATAACACTACAGCCCTACAAGCAGTACTGAGAATACTCTCTACTGTATAGAGGTATTCTAATCACCACATGAGGAATGGATGGAGACTCTGGAATACATTTAATTTCTAAATTATGATCATTTGCAGTAACTCCTCATTCATCAAACTAATGAAACATTTAAAACCATAAGGCACTGCAAGCAAAATATAAAAAGTATTTACTTGAGAAACACGTATCTAAATATTCTTATTAATTTATGTAACTGAATGTCTTTGTGGATTTTTTTTCCACATAGCTTTCTGACCTTTTCTGCTTTTAATCTAGGTTTTATGAATGTATTATTTTCATTTATTTCCTTTTTATGACCATTTCATAATATTGAAGTTACAGTGGCAATACCAGTGAATAAAATACTGGATCAGACAGTTCACCCTTTGTGTGGTTCTCACGCCTCTGTGTAAATTTTTGCTGCTGTGAACAACACTACTCAAAGAATACTACCCCCCTGTACTATGTTTATTCCTACAACTCACAAAGTGGACCTGTAAGACATTTAATCCTTCCATCCCATTCCAATACAGCTGAATTACAGTGCTCATTTTCATCAGCAAATTGTGGCTATAATGAAATAAAAACATAACAAAGCAGTTTGTAAAAATCACACTGCATAAACACTAAAAGATGCTAACCCTGAAACAATGTCATTAAATCTGTATTAATTTTATTAATTCATATAGATGATGCTTATTATATATGCCCTCTTGGTACAGTTTAGACCACATAGTGGTACATATGATATGTCAATTCTCAAAGCATACGGTATGGGACCCCATAAAGCAGATAAAGTCAGGAAACCCTACCCCTTCAGATCATTCAGTTCTTATAGCTAGATTCTGAACATAAGAGATGTGCAAGACTGTGAAAGCACAGCCAGAGCCTGTACGAATCTTCCATTTGCTGGAAGACTGAAACATGAAATCTGAGATTTGTCTGCTTTTGTTTTCCAACAGTGTTATCTCAGAAAGCAAGAGGAATACGATACCTTTATGAACACTGACCTTCTTCAAAGTGTGCATGAATGAAGGGGAATTCAGCCACAGAGAACTCTGCCAGTGCTTTCCAGTGCAAGGGGAGCCTGTGCTTGGAGCAAGGTTTGAAGAGTACAGTCCTGTCAGCTGGGTGCAGGACAATTGCATTAAAAAGGGGAGGCAATCCTTAGTTTCATGTGAGTGGAAAACACAAACACATTCTTCCTCCAAAGCATACTGCCAATAAAGCTGTTATGTACTATGTGGTGTGGCAGAGAAAAATCATTCCTCTCTCATGTACTGGATTCTGCAGTGCCACAAAAATACTTTGGAGCTAAACACCATTTCCTCAAAGTCTTTGCTGCAGGTCCTTATTGTCCTGCAGAATCCTTTCCTAGACAGCTGCAACAGCAGCCAGAATCTAATGTTTATTTATCCCTTTCAAACTCTCTTCCCTCCCTCCTTGCTAAGGCTCCCTACCAGCCTTCCAGTAATTACAAACTGGAGTCAAAAAACAGCAGCTAAACTGGGATTAAAGCAGTGTCCCACACAGCCCATGTTTGCCTTGAATTTCTGGCTGCCCTTGGAGCAGAAATGCTGATTAAACAAATGGCACCTTTCCTATTTAGGAATTCTAACTGGTTTTAAAACAGCAATATAGGTAACACTGTACACAGGCTTAGTGACAAGGTCTTCACTGCCAGTTGCACGCAACGGAGTTTTCAGGGTACTTCTTAAATTCTTCTCCTTAATTCCACTAATTCCATTAGTCAAAATTATGAGTTTTCACATGAGAGCAGCATTATTTTTTAGTCCAAATTATGTCAGCTTTGTTTTGCCAATGCAACAACTTCACAGGCTGGTGATGAAAGACACTAGTAGAGTGTTAGAAACTACATTAATATGAAGTGTAGTTTGTCCAAACAATTAAGCACTAAATAACACCAGAATGGCATTTTTGTGCTAATAACTCTGCTCATGTTCCAAATTCCAGTCCCCATCTGTAATCATTCCAATAAAGTTGCAGCTTATTGCAGCTATACCTAATATGGCATTGAGTTCTAGGTTTTGGACCACTGCACTGTGCTTATAGACTATTTCTGAATAAAATCCTCCTCGTCAGCCAAGTTACAAATTGAACAGAAAAAGCAGGGGCACATTCCACTTCGGTTTTTTGCAGTAACTCCATTTTTCCCCCACATAATCAACAGTTTCTCAAGCCCTGTGCAAGTATTCAACTAACATTTCTTTAAACATCAACACAGAATTCACAGGCACATCACGAACATAAATCCTCATAAGCAAGCCCTGATAACATATCAGTTTTTTAGTTGTTCGTTTTTGTATCAAAACTGCAATGGAAGCTGACAGGAACTGAACATCCAAAAACTTGTGATTTCATGTTGTCAGAGAAAGAATAAATGAACTTCCTGATATTCTATCATTAATGTTTTAAAGCAGTGAGCATATCTGATTTTCATCTCTCTGTATTCAGTTAGTATATATAAAATGGCACAGTACTACCACATTAACCAATTTACCTTTGTGAAAAATTCATTAATTTTTGTGAGTCACACTGATGAGCACAGGAAAACTCAAAAGAACTACCTAAGTCTGCTCACAAAAAAACCAAAAAAAACACAACAACACAAAAAAAAGTTCTCATCGAACAAAACACAGTAAGCAATAAGAAACCATTGAATTAGCAACAATTAAGTGTCATTACAAACACTTAGAAGAAACCAATACAGAAAGCATTTATGACCAAGTGTTTGAAAGACCTCGTACCACATGCACCCTTGATTCAATACTACTTGTAACAGAAACACGGCAGCAGGCATTCCTCAACTTTAAGGCCACCTCAACCCTAAACCTTAAGGTGGATTTCTTCAATAAAACCCTTTTTTTTCTTTAATTTGCTGTGCATTTTTCCCACACATTGTCCCCTTTTGCAGGAGTGATATATTTGACATGTATACTATGCACAAATAGAACCAAAACTAGAAAGAAAACAAAGCACATACAACCTACCAAGAGCAGTGCTTTAACACAACTGCTCTAATTCTCTGTAATAGAATTATAAGATTGTAAAACAGACAATACACATGGCTTTCCAGTACCTGCTACTCACAAACACATGAAATGAGCAAAATCTTATTTCTGAAAGCTCAAAAGGATGCAGGACACTGAGTCTGCTTCCTAGAGACTGAGCTTTTTACTTTGAATGAACATCCAGACTTAACTAGGCATTCATCATCTCAAACAAACTTCTGGATACAATAATCCTTTTTTGTGGCCATTTTTGATCTGTCTTTCTCTTAATTTATTTCGCATGCAATCAGCATACTATCCTTGGAACCTGAGGAGAGGTTTTCTAGGGCACTTAACAGCTTTCAATAAAATTTCTCCTAAAGAAGAAAACTAAGCAGTTCTTCTCACCACATTCACATACAGTTCTTCAACTCAGTTTACTTTGACACAATCAGAACCAGGGCAGTGCTGAGTAAGAGTTTCCAGCAAGTAAAAGCTGATGGAAAGGAAACAGATTCACCCACTGTTGTACTGCCCACGTAATTTCCCACGTTTTTCCTTTGTGCACACTTTTTCCAGTGCTCAGACTGTACCACCCAACCACACACAGCATCTACACTTTGGGCCTAGAAACCTTTCTCCCAGGAAACTTCTCTCCCAGGAATTCCAAAAACTGCCTGTGAGGGATACTTCTGTACAAGTTTACCACCTGTGAGAAGGACAGCACTTCTCAACCTCACCATGGAAGATTTTTAAAGAACAAACAGTGATGATGGATAAGATGTCCTATGTGACAGAAAGAGAATATCTAAATATCTCCAGGCCTCAGATGCAATTCTAAACTCAAACCAGCTCTCTCTAGCTGCTGACATTTGGGATGAGTCAGATGCAAATGCATTCCAGCTAAAGGACTGGAAAAAAACTCTTGTGGTAATATCCTTCAGAAACAGCCTAATCAAATTTTTAGCTGCACATGGTTGTGGAAAAATCCTAGAGAAACTGCCTTCAAAGAAACTTTGCCTTTGGCAAAGAAAGACGTAAGTTCAGAAGGATAAAACACATCTGGTTCATTCATTCAAACACTGTGGAAGCAGCAGGAATACCTGCATGGAAAACTGCCACCTTGTACCTACAGCAACAACGAAGTCGCAAAGGTCACTGAAAATAAGAGACATTACTCATTTCTAATGGTCTGTCTAAGTAAGAAATGGTTACATTTTGCATCAGTGGAGATTTCTTATCAATCTTTACCAGAGGAAAGAAAAAGACAAGTTTCAGTAAGTAGCACAGTCATCCAACAGATCACTATAACCAGCTAAGACACACCCACAAGCCCCACATTTGCCAGGGAAATGGCACACCTTTGGTCCCTCCTGTTGTATGGCCAACATATTTGGGGATTTTAATCTGAATATCTACATAGAAATAACAAAACTCTGAAGAAAGACTGAAAGAACTTGAATACAATCTGTGCCAGTAAATGTTATCTTTAGATGTCCAACTGAAGCAGTGAAGATGAAACTTAACCCCCACCTCTGGGATTAGGATGGATCTTCCTCACATCAAACTGTCAAGTAATATCTGAAAGAAACCAACACCACTTTCTGCAACACAGCAAACTTACAGGAATCATCTGGATATACCAAACCATCTCCTGCACTTGTGGGACTCCTGGTGCTTAAGGTGCCCTTGGTGTCCCTTCTGCATCAGCAACACATGGACATTCAGCTTCCTAATGCTAAACACTGTCAAAACATGTCTAAATGGGTGAAATTTAAGGTAAGAGCCTGATATCTTAATTCAAGTAGATATGTTGTATTATCTCTGTAGGCTACATGGATCAATTGGTATCACTTTGAGCCAAAAAGAAAAACAAACAAAACCTTCCCCCCCCCCCCCCGTTTCACTAGCATTTCAGTAAGTAATTTCACAGCATGTTGCATGCATGAGTTTGAAAACAATAATTCTGAAATTGTTAAACCTGAAGCAATAGGTTGGAGTAATCCATTTAGTACCTAATCTCAGTTTCAACTCTTCCATTTAATTTTTCCTGTTCAAGCAGCCCCCTAAAGAAACACCAGGGACTACCCAGTTTTCTTGACTTCACAAGGCATGCTTACAAATTCAAAAAATACAGCCAAGGTATAATGACTGGCTCCTGTAAAAAGAGTATTTACTCAAGTTAACAAAAGAACTCAGAAAAAAAGTCAAGTCCATATGCTTACCACATCTGTACTTCAGGGTTTTTTAGACACAGTGCTCAGATGTGATTTGGTTGACAATACAACTCACAATTCAAACATAACACGTTTGAAATTTAAACAAAACATGAAGTTCATATCTATGCTAGATTGCTTAAAAAGCTTCAGATAAGGAAAAAAAAACCACAAATAAGTTTTTTTCTATAATACACAAAAATCACTGTGTACGACACCAACACCATTTATCAAGTGATAGAAAAATAAGACTTTAAATTAAAGTCTTCACTGATCCATTGACCCAAAACTAGGTAGTACAAAAGCACTCTTGTCTATACCAGAAAAGGCCAGTATTTCTAAAAATGGCAAAATCTATTATATACCTAACTCACCAGCGTGGCATTAAATGATGTTAATTCTCCAGTACAACCTGGACAGATTTTCAGCAAAAGCCACACCAGCTAAGATTATAAGGTGTTTGTTTTCAAATGGCATCTTGACCCATCTGTGCCATTTATGAACATCACAAACCTTTCTCAGGTCTAGCACACTGGGTAATTAAAGCATTAAGAAAAAATACAAGAAGCTGCACATCATCTGTTTTGGTTTTATTACTGTAGTGTCTCACACTGCTTCTCCTCAGCATGCACAGCACCAGCTACTTTTGGTCAGGGATTTTTTATCGTGGGTTTTGATTTGATTTTCTTTGTAGGGTTTGGGGCTGAGTCTTTTAAAAGGCTATGCCTCCCTCTTCATTTTCATAGAAAGAATGGGTACCTTTCCATAAAAAGAGCAGGAATTGAGCTATGTATATGCAGATAAAAGAAAGACCAAAACTTTCCTGATCATTCCACTGCTCTGGTTCCCCAACAACTGCATATTTAAGGGCTGGGCACCACACAGTCTAAAGAAATCTATAGTCAAAACCAGAAAAAGTCTCATTTCCCAATCTGATTACATCTGTACAACTGCTGATGCTGGGCGTTCAGATAAAAGTTGGAGTTGAAGGCTAAAAAATAAAGTTCTCTATCTCTGGGATGTTTACATTCTGAAAGCTTGGAGATCTTCCTTTGAAAAGCAAATGAAGAAAGCAAACATTAAGGTCCATGAGGTCTGTGTCAGGGAAGGCCTATATAATGAAGTCCTCCTCTCAGCTCAGTAGCTTTGAATACTTCAGATGGAATCAATTTAGTCACCAGTTCAGGCAGATACACCACAGATTTAAGCATTTAATTACAGATAGTAGAGATCCAAGGCTAAAGTAAGTCCTGCATTTTCTGGATGTGCCAGGGAGAAGCGAAAATCTCCTGAGTTGAACCTTAACCCTGGCTCACCTACTTACTGAGCACAACATTCTCCCAAGTAGGCTGTAACACAGAAGATAAATGTTATTTCCCAGTACCATTGCCATGACTACAAGTAGCCTTGCCTTGCCTTCACCAGAACCTATGTCTACAGCCAAGCTGCAGGTGAGATGTTGGTGTGTGGGGCTGTCAGGCTAAGACAGACCCATAAAACCTGAATCCTTTTTTGAGACGGTGGCAGGATTTTACACAGCTGCCTGAATAACTGAATAGGATTCAGGCTCTTACCTTCATCTCTCTGGTCTCCCTCTTTTCCTTTCATCAGGACTGAATGAAAATACATACTGTAGTAACTTTTGCCAGAATGCAACAGGTTTTTCAGCAAACACCACTTTGAAAAGTAGGTAATGTCTTAAACCCACCAAACTACTAATATCTGTCTCACTGAGCATTACAGACACCTTTGAAAAAAAATTCCTTACTTCTGTCTGTCACTTAAGTGGCACTATCAATGCACAGAAGTGACTGCTGTCCAAAATTCTTTATTACTCACTGTCACAAAATCACCATACAACAGAATTATACAGGTATTATACAGAGTAAGAGTGTACCAAATACAGGGTGACCATGTACCACCAAACACACGTATTTTTCAGATACTACTTTCACAGGAGAAAGGAAGAGTGACTGAGATTGGAGCTTCCACACCAAAGGAAGGGAAATGCAATCACTGACAACTGCAGGGACAGTCTGCACTCCTGCAACTCTGCAAGGAGAATATATTTGAAAACTCAGGTCTGACAGGCTTTAAAAAAAAGAAAAAAAAAGGCTGTAATGATTTTAAGCATGCTTCAGCTGGAAAATCCACTCTTCGCATACATACCCTCCCCATGCAACCTAAAGAGCATTCACCAGTTTTCCTAATTTCAGCACATACAATAAAGGGACTGTGACCAGGGAAAAATCCAAACCAGCAACAATGAGTCTATAAAAATGCTTGAGAGACCAGGATTTCTCTAAATGAAGTTTTACCTCTTATTTGACCACAAGAAAAATAATGAAGAATAGCTTCTTTGAAGATGATATGAAGGAAGGCCATCTGTGTCAGCCACACATATCCCTCCACTTTCTCTAAAAAGACATTATTTCGAAGATGTTCCTATATACCACCGGGTCTGAAAAGTCTTATAACCCAGACACAGAAAGAAACATTTCGATTTCATCTATTACTTTCACACACCAGAGCTGCAAAGCAGGCAAAAATAGAGAGAGAAAACTCTGGACTTATGTTAAGTTTTTGAACAGAAATGTTTATTCAAGTTAGAACTAAAGTTCCATACCATCTTTAAAGTTCAACTAAGTGATAGGACTCAAGCAACCAGTGTCATCAGATGGTAATTTAGCAGCTGTTGATAAGAATAAACCTGGATACCTGGTTATTTAATGTATTTTTAGATTTCCATAAACTGCCTCTCATTTAAGACTTATAACAAGGCCTGTATCTATTTACAGCACAACTCAAGGCAGCAATAGTGTAAAACACAACAGTTGGTGTTGAATTCACCTAGTCCAGGACAGGAGAGTTCTGTCTGGGCTGCTGCCAGGAGGTGAATTTTCATGGAGCTGGGCCTTCCTGGTACCTGAGGTCATCCAATCCTTGCTCATGCACCTTGATATTCACATTAGGAAGTGCAGATGGGGTGAGCTGCTACACAGTCTCTGTGATACTCTCCTTCAATTACCCCACACTTCACGAAGTCCACTAAGCCCTCTTTCCATCTGAGTAGCACCTAAACAGCCCCACAGCCTCTCAACCCTGTCCAGCTCTTCACTCTTGGAATATCATTACAGGGTCTGTTCCCTTCATAACAGGTACCTGAGAAGAAATAATTCTTGAACACTGCAGACTTACATCTGCTATATCAAGAGCAACAACTGACCCTCAGTTATGAAACCCAGTGTTTCCTACTACACATTTAGAGAAAGTTCACTCTATTTTAAAAAGTCATACCATAAAAGCAGTTTTTAAAATATAAAAGCATTTATAAACAGAGCAGGAAGTTACACTTCTGTTTATTTGACATCCCTCCAATCTTGCATCTGTGGCTATCTCCACACCATGTATATTAAACATCTGTAGGAGACATTGATGGAAAGATCAACGCCCCCCAAAAAATCCAATGAAAAACCACAGTGTCTGCTTCTACTAATTTAACTTAAGATAAGGAGTAATAATTTCATTTAGCATTTTACTGCATAACAGAGGGGAGGGAGAGAAAAGAGTATTCCAAAATTAACTCTAATTTTCATTGTCAGCTATTGATGACTTTGATTGCCACACATCATTAACTAGTTCCTTGATCAAATCAAAAGCAGTAAGAAACAAAATGAGAAAAAAAAACCAACCCTGGAGCTATACTTGAAATGAGAAAAATGCACATATTTTTAACCAGATGGTTCTCCCTCTGAGTTACAAGTTTATAATATGAAACCATTACTCCACCATATTAAGTATTGCTACTGTCTTGCTTGCACATGTTTTTAGATTCTAAGAAATCCTAACTGCTGGATCACCTGCAGCAGAGACCCTCAGGGAATGTTAAGAGCCAAGAACATTAATCTCTCCAGTGTCAATCTGTTTACTGCACCCCAGAGTCGCAAACCTCATCAGCTCTGCTATGGTCTCAAGCATACTCAGTGAGGTCAAATATTCGTCAAGATAATTTGTTTTGGCTGGAATGGAGAAAGTAAAGGAAAACAGACAGAAAAAGGCAAAACGACACCATTTTGTCAAGATGCCGTTAAATTATGGAGCTCTGACTAGACAAAATATCTCATTAAATCCATCAAAGGGTAAGGATTCAGAGTATACTTTTAGGAGCCTCTAGGTGTCACATAAACCTGGAGTAAGACCAGATTAGCCAATGCAAAAATCTTGGCTGTAGTAACTTCATTCCTTTCTGAATGTGCAGACTTAACCCCTGCGTAAGTCAGAGATAACATCATAGATTCCCTCTACATAATTTTATGTGCTTGAAATACCTATGGAAATTATTAATGAAAAATAAACATGACCTGTGCTAGATACAGCCTTTTCAAAGCTGTGAAGCACCAATAACCTCATTCCAGAGCTCAGCTGCTGAAGGACACTTTTGGAGGCCTTCACAAGGATGACTCTGACCCTTAGCAGGCTGGGCCCCCATCCCATGCAAACATGCTCCCACCTCAACATCCTCTGGGTAAGCACCTAAAATAAACCCATAAAAGTGTCTGAAATAAACCCTATGAATCCTATTCTAAGAGCACTGGTTTAAAGCACCAAACCCTCCTAAAACTGGTCCATACACCTCTCTGAATGTACATGGTCCTGCTCAGGCTCTCTTTAAAGTGCTGCAGCCAAACCAGTAGTACGAAAACAATCTGAGAGTTACCCATCCTACTCAGCAGTCCTCAGAAAAGCACAGTTAGCTGTGACTCAATTTCTTTCAAAACAGAGACAGGACACCAGGCCTCATTAAAATGCCACATCATGGTGTCAACCTAAGTTTCATGCCCATCTGAAAACCGGTTTCTCAGAAACAGGGGAGCACAAACATTTGGCCTTCTAATTCAGAGCAAAGAATTATTTTACAAGACATTTCAGTAAACGAGGGTAGCATATCAAATACCATCTCTAAAAAGAGCAGGCGCAAGTTGCTATGTATTTTTCAGCAATAATTAACTGACCACCAACCCTGCAAATGCCACTTACTTCCTTTCCTATGACAACTGTTTTACCTCTCGTTTCAACATGCAACAGCCTGACAGACACAACGGCAAACAGCTTTATGGATCATTGTCCTGGACTCAAATACAAGCTGTAGTAATGTTCTTTTCCCCAGTGTTAAATGTTTTTGATAGCTAAGAGAAAGGCTCCACAGTGTAAGAGTTGCTGGATGAGGGCGTCCCACTGTGGGCTGTATTTGGCACTTCTTCCCTATAATGTGAAAGCATGACACCCATTAGTATAATTGAGATTTACAAGCCTGCACAATGAAGCAAAACTTATAAAAGACCCAAGAGAGTGAACATAAGCTATCATCAACAGGGGAGAATTTGACTCATAAGCCATAATGCCGCTACTAGAGCGTTTCTGCCTTTCCTGAAAAACAAAATTTTTGGTAATGTTTGGTTTTCATATGGTTTATCTGTTTTGTATTTTTATCTCACACTAGTTTTTGAAACGAAAAGTAAAAAGCCAAAACCAAACAAAGTCATCTTAAAACATGATACAGTCACTCAGTAATAAAATAAAAATCTTTGAAAAGAAGAGATTGATAAAACCTTCTGGGAGACAGCTGTGCAGATCTTAATTTCTTCAGCTTTTTTATTAGGTATTTTAAAGGATCAAGCTTATGCAGATGGCACAATTTGAGTAACTTCATTTGCTCTGAACTATACTTGTGAAAGCACTATTTTAAAAAGAGTCTGTTTCTTTCAGTGCTGCTCAAATTGTAGTGAAAACCTGGTAAATCTAAGCTACGGTACTACATTTGTCCACTAGAGCTTTTTTTGAGTCCAAACTGAGTTTAAAAAAAATTACTTATCTGCCTTAAAAGCTGCCCACATCCTGCTGTGTTATTTTAATTCATACAGTCCTTGCAATCTCACCTCAATAAACAGAACTTACCTACATCCATCGACATCATGAACAAGCCATGCTACCTGGCTCAGAAACAAGGACTGGTATTTACAAATTTCCCCAGAAGTGTCCCCAGACAAAATGAACAGAGCCTAGGTCAGCAGAAAGGAAGAATTTAAGAAACTCAAATGTTGTAGGCATCTACCTTGTCTACACCTCTCTACCCCTCAGACACTGATTACACAGGCAGTGAAACACAAATATAAAATACCTGTTGGGATTGACAACTGACAAACAAAACCTCTGTTTTTAAATTGAAATGACTGAACAGCTGACACACAGAAGAAAACAAAACAAACCAGAATTGTTAACCCAAGTGTTATTGTTTTGTAGATGGCAAGACAGTCCTGCAATGTGGTCATACTATTCCTACTTGAAAATAACTGAAAATAACTAAAGAAAGTGTTACTAAATCCCTAAATCCACTTTTAGGGCCAGCCAATTTTGATAACTTGTATTCCAGAGTTGTAATGGGAAAGGTCAAGAACACCTGGGAACTTAGGGTGTTGTTCAATGAATTTTGGAACAAGAGAAAATCTTCCAAGAACTCAGAAGAGTCAGTGCTCGTATAGTATGTACCAGAGGCATACAGCACATCACAGAACATCACAGTCATGTCAGCTTGACATGATTCAGGGTGGGCAGGAAGGGAAAAAAGGAAGGACAGCTGATATTAACCAGACTGGTAAAGAATTAACAGCAGGAAGTATGGCCAAAGCCAACAGATCCTATCTAATGAGATTACATTTTTTACATTTTCTAATCACATTTCCTAATTAGATTACAAGTTTGACCAGAAAACATATGTTTATGACACATTTGGGTTTTCTAAGGCATTTGTCTCGGCACATTTTTATGAATAATTTTTATTTTTTTTTAAATCAATGCTATGCTCATTCAAAACCTGATAACTGACAGAGCTGAAGTTACAATTATAAATGAGGAGCCATTATCAAGCAGGTACATTTCTACCAAAACTCTCCGGTGCTATCAATTCTGTCCCTTCTGGCACCGAACATTCATACAAAGGTCTGAAAGACAACACGAAAATGTTCCTCATCCCATCTGTAGACAGTACAAACACTGCAGGAACACATCTTTCTCAGGAAGACAGGTGGTGAGACACACAAGCACCATTTGTAATCTGAGCTCCAGGAAACAGTTCAATTTCTACAAAAAACATACAAAAGAGGAATTGTGCTTCTGGAAACAAGGCTGTTGTCTGCAAAGCAGAAACTCCCAGAGTCTTGGTTTGACCTTAGGATGGCTGAAACCGTCCCTAATGTACATCTGCAGCCAACAGGGTCAACAGAATCCTGGGAGATGCACAACAGATCTGGGAATCTCTCCTGGCACTACCATCTCTTGTTGAAAGTGCTGCTTCACATCTCTTCTGATGGCAAAGCCACCTCTGCTTTGTCTAAGCAATACATTTACTATATTTTCACCAACATCCAGGCTTTTACCAGCACAGAAGAGCTTTGCTAGAAAGCAGGTACCAGACTAGATTTGCTTTCTTTCTTCAGAGCTGCCACACCAAATTACAAGGAGAAGTAATCACTTCGAAAATGCACATTGATATCTACCTACCACACAGTATTTCGTATTTTTCTCCATGGTTTTCTTGTCTGTACAGTTAGAGCTTAACTTACTCAAGAACCACTTATTGCCACTCTGTTATTCTTTCATCTGTCAGTGTTGATTGGTTCTCATGAGCAGACTCACGTTTTCTCAGAAACACACTTTTCTCTGTGGCACAATCTTCTTCTCTTCAATCTTTCTATTTTGGCAAATCCAATGCAGCACTTAACTTTCTTTTGAAAGGCACACACAGCTCCTGAAAAATCAATGATCTGAACTATCTAAACCTGTCCCCATTATCAGCCCTTCAATTACGACTCTCTGATGTGTGTTTCCACAGTGACACACACAAGGTGTTTTTAGGACAGAGTACAAAGGAGAAGGAGGGGATGTGTGGCAGCAAAGAATACTCTATGAGTTTTAAACCAGGCTCAAGTCTGTCTCGTCCTAAGGACATGAACTTTCTATTTTTCCCAGTGAGCTTGAAAGCATTACCATGCAAGCAGGAACAACACAAAAAAATACAACTGCTTGAAAATCAACTTTGATTATATTCCCAGGGGATTCTTCCCAACTGTCTCCTCTCTTTTTTATGAGCTTGTTATTTCAATAAGTATCATCTGCAGCCTGATGTAGTTTTCTGTATGCAATGAGATTGTTTTCTATTTTAAAATTAAAATATATTAGATTAATAAAAGAAAAACCAACAACAACAACAAAAAACCCTAACAAACAAAACCAAAACAAACAAAACCCCAAAAACCCAAACAAACAAAAAACCCAAGTGAACAAACAAACAACAACAACAAAAAACCCTAACAAACAAAACCAAAACAAACAAAACCCCAAAAACCCAAACAAACAAAAAACCCAAGTGAACAAACAAACAACAACAACAAAAAACCCTAACAAACAAAACCAAAACAAACAAAACCCCAAAAACCCAAACAAACAAAAAACCCAAGTGAACAAACAAACAACAACAACAAAAAAACCAACCAGTGTGAATGTGTGCAAGCTGTTCTGATAACAGAAGTACAGAAATTGGGACTGTGCTGGTCAGGCATTCTCATGTCAGACATCCAATTTCCACAGCTGTTTACACCTCAAGAGACACAGCAATACAAAACAGTCTGAACTGCAGCAAGCAGACATCCAGCTCTCACAGGCATCCCCTTCACTGGTGACCTGCACCCCTAACTGCTGCCTACAGATGGAGATGCTATTCCCAAACATCCCACTGTCTGCTCCTTTCCATCCTTTGCCTCCCATGCCTGTCTCCTCTAGTTCCTTACAAATTTTGTCAGACATGATTCCAGCATTTCTCTCATAGATTTGAAAACTTTCCTGTACCCTAACTTCTACCACTTCTAGTAGTTACAGAGACAAGTAGCTCACTTCAAATCTTCTACCAAGCAACACCTCCATTTTCAAATGGTACTCTAGATAGCAACAGTACTTCCACACACTGTTCTTGACAAAACCACACAAGTAACCTGAGCTGCACTGAAGATGCTGACATTATGCTCTTCAGTAAAACAGATTATAGATCCCACTCTTGTGTGATCATCATGTTGTCTAATAATCCGGCAAAAATGGCAACATTATTTAAAAGCACTACATTCCTGCTTCATTTCATGCAAGGAAATCTGCATCAACATATTCAAAAATCTAAAATTCCCAGAGCATACAAAAACATTCAACATCACACTGGTGTTTACCCTTTTCTTGGCTATGCAACAAGAGCAGAACTTGGCCCTTAGCTGTGACCGACTTTTGCAAATCATCTTATCATTTTTCATGGCTCAAAAAATATTTTGCTTATAACAAAAATCCCTGCTCTTCTCATACTCCAAAAACCCCATGAGATACTATGCCAAATTGCTGCTAGACCTCTTAGAGTAAATTCATGTGCAAAACCAAATCCTCTGCATTAAAATACTGCCTTTAATTTGTATTTCACAGCTGGGCTGGGCAAGCAGCCACTTGGCTGGTTGGGCAGAGCAGCCAGCAGGCCAGTTCATGGAAGGAACCTGTCAGGCTGCCCACAGAGGCAGCCAAGAACACACAGCAGGGTCTCCAGCAGCACCCATGGGTCCCTCGTGGGCACGCACCACACCGACTCACCCTGCTGCCCAGCTCTACCTGTCACTCCTCCCATGCCAGCCCTGCCTCCACACCTCATCTCTAGTGAGAGCAGTTCTGCCCATTTCCCAGATTTAAAAAATCTGGCACAACTGATGAGTAAAAACCAACACATTTTATAACCTGGAACTACTTTCTTTTTTCCAACTGTACGCACAGAATGAATGCCCCTCTGGGTAACCTTTGCTCTGGTAACACATAACACAACACTCAGAACTGTGTCACCCGTCAGCCATTAAGTTCACACTGCTGCAGAAGACAGGCAGTACATTTCATTCTTCAGCATCAGAGTAAATCAGAAAAGCTGGTCTCTGCTCCATACAAGACAGATTTGGAAGTGGTGTATTTTCTGTGATGTTATCCAACACCTATGCAGAGTCAAACAATTAGAATTTCTTGTTGTTCACATCAGGTTTTAAAAACCTCTCTGTTTTTAATACAGTTGCTGGAGCACAAATTAGCCCTTCAGAGATATAAAAGAAAGCAGAGACTACAGAGTAAGCACCATGTCTGCTGTCTGACTAAAACCAGTGCCAAGTCTATGCAGAAAAGAATCCAAGCCAGAAAGTAAATAATTTGCTGCCTCACATACTTAACTTGCCTCACTAACATCTTAAAGTGAAAGATGACCCCCAAAAGCCTTTCCAGCTTGCGTAAACTGCGCAGAAAATAATTCTCTAAAGAGTTAATCTCTTATATTGCAGAATTTAGCACGCAAGTTTTGAATGCCCAGGCTTCTCTCTCTGCAACTCCAGTGCACTGTGATCATGTAACAAACCAATGTAAGATACATTATCTTCATTCAGCAACAGAGAGCAATGAATTTGACTCCTTAATGAAAGCAATACCAAAAAGATACATGATAGTCTCACAAACCCTAGTACTAATAAGCCTTTTGGACAAAAGAGTTAGTGAGCTCCAGGGCACTCTGGGCAGCACATCCAGTCACTCCCAGGTTTCCCCACTCTTGCTGACAAGCAAGGATACGGCCCCGGGACACACCAACAAAAGATGGAAAGCAGTAATTGGAGCCTATCTAATTGCAAAAGTCAGAGGCTGCATTTAGACTAACTTGTACCCCATCATTCCCACACTCCCTCAGTGTATGGGACCTCTGCTCTCCAACAGCCTTCTCCTGCCATCAAATATTTCTGGTACTGCCCAAAGGTGCCACAGCACTTTGCTGAAGAGAATTAAAGGATGCACTGGAGGGGGAAAGGAGCACCTAGACTACCTCGAAATCCAACGCTGTCCTTGTTTCTGGACTGGAGAGGTCATGCAAGCAGTTGGCCCCACCTGCAAGCAGGGGTCAGAGGGAGCAACAAAAGCCAGAGCAAGGGAAGAACAGAAGAGGGCTGAGCCACACCACACAGGGCAGAGGGAGAAGTCACACCTGAAAGCTGCTATTACACTAAAGAGTTGCACTCACAAAGCAACACAGCATCAGAGTGTCACCCATGAAGGGTCAAAAGGGGTCTTAAGACAAGGTTATGTGAAGACAGAAATGTTAACTTGCTTCAGACAGCATACACTCTAACCAATACAAAATACCACAGCAACTCCAGTAGGACCAAAGCTAAAGGAAAATTTTAGGAGAAATTATTTTTCTGTTACATATTAGTAAAAACAATTATGATGGACTCACATTCTTTAGTGCATCCTGCCTGAATGATGCAACAACCCTCACTGGTCTGCTTACAGATTCTTTTTAAATGAAGACGGCCAAGAAGATGTGATACAATCACAGCTCCCCAGGGTTCACTGTTTACAGTGGACAGGTATGAAATGTATTTGCATCAGTAGGTTGATCTCAGAATGGGACAAAGAAAGATGTTGTAAAAACATCCTAAGTCCTGCTTGCACCTCATACTTGTCTACTTCCTTTCACTGGATCAAGAGCCAAAGCACTTGCTGTTGTGAGCACCACACATTTCTCCTATCAATGTACTGAGATGCACCCCCCTGCTTTTCTGAGCTAAACCACCTAGAAACCTTTCCTTGGTTGCCCCAAAGGAAAGAGGCTGGGCACAAGTCTGAGGATAAAAAGATGATATTGGATGGGGTACAGAGTACAGTCCTCATGCAAACCCTGTGTTCAGGATCCATTTCTCTTGCTGTGTATCTGTGGTGATCAGCAGAAAAACACTTACTACTAAGGAGCAGAAATGCCTCAGATAGGAAGGCAGATGGGACACCTTGAAATAAATCCCTTGTAAACATGCTTTTTGCCCAGAACAACTTTTTCTGCCACAAACAGCATATGCCAGATTCCCCAGCTACAAAGCTGAGTTACATCACAGAAAAACACCCTTTGATGCAAGCCCTACAGGAATATTCATGCTCACTCTCCTCTGGATATATGCACTCCATGCTGCCTCAGTTTCCGTGCATAACACTTCGCCGACAACTGAACTTCATGGCTGTCAAGATCTTTACTCTGCAATCAATTGCATGAACAACATCCTTTTTCGTTTTTTCCCCTCCTTGTCTTAAAGTTCTGTCTCTCCTTTACTTCTTGTCTCCTCTGCCTTCCTGTATCACCCACAAGTGTGTTAATTTAGCTCATATTAGGTATCACACTTGGTTCATTACCTTTGGGTAATCAAAGAGCTATATTTGGGAAAGGTGTTGGTTTTATTATTTATATCAATCACATTATGTAAACCTATACATATACCTTGCACCCTGGAGTATTATCTTCATTTTAGTCTTTATATCCTTAAAAGACAGGTAAGTTTGAAGTGAATGAAGACAACTCATGAAGGACACAAGATCTTTATCAATCAGATTTCAGAGCAGTGCTGAAAGGTGATGTCTTGACTTCCTGAAATCTCACCTTCATACAGGGCCAGGTATGTCTAAATAATCTCCCACTGTTCCCTTATCTCTTATGCTACAATTTTAAAATTTATTGG
The DNA here is from genome assembly GCA_013396995.1 of Dicaeum eximium. NCBI lineage: Eukaryota > Metazoa > Chordata > Aves > Passeriformes > Dicaeidae > Dicaeum > Dicaeum eximium. The sequence continues at coordinate 140,623 of VWZP01007234.1, forward strand.
TGTTTTCTTAGTTTTCCATGTCTTCCAAAGGATATCAGCCTGCTTGTTTCAAGAAGAGACTGTGAATCCTCACAAATTACTGTGGTCTCAAGTGTTCAAAAGAGAACTCAGGCAGCTAGAAACAAGACAAGAAGGGAAACCCTAAATCTACAAATCCAGTTGCCAGTCCTACCCTACAAAAACTAAATCTCACGTAAGAAGGAAAGGACAGTCTCAGACCAACATCTCTTACTCTCATCCTACTTCTCAAAACTGCTGAAAGCAAACACCCAGGGAATAGTAAAATAAGACGTGGTACTTCCCACAGGTTCTTACCCTGTTTCAAATGGATGAGAAATGCCTGGTGGATCCTGAGTGAACCTTTAGTCACACTTTCCCATATTTTTCTAATCTCTGCTCAAATCCTAGGATCTTTGTTCCTTTTTTTTTTCTCTCCAAGGTAACGTCCTTCTACTAACAAATTACCCCATAAAATCCACAAAGTATAATGCAAATATATTCAAGTCTTAGCCTCACACTTCTAACAGCTGAGCTTTTAAGGTAGAAACGGCTATTATTTGTTAAGTCTGTGACTCCAGACTCCACACTATGACACTTGAATTTTCCCCTAATCAACTTCACATCCACCATTTCCTGGTTTAACATACAATATCCTGGTCCTTCCCCATACTGATGGTACTTTCTAGATCTGCATCCTGAGCAAAGTTCATTACTCATTATTGATTTTTGTCCCGTGAGTATCAGTGAAAATTTTAAATAAAAGCAGCTCCAGAACAGGACCACATGAACAGACTTTTTTCTCCCAAAAATACCACAGAACTGCAGTGGGTCACCCCAAGTGACACAGCACTCTGAAAGGCAGAGCTATCAGCATCCATTCGTCCCAAATACTCAGGAGTAAATGCCACACACAAATAAACACACACTCACCTTGCCAGATGTCATTAGCCCAGTTTCTGGGATGCAGCCAGGTGGGCAGGGAGGATGACGGGCAGTTCCCAAATGCCTCACACAACTCCAGTCAGCAATGTTGCAGTGGCACTTCACCAATGGTAGATGTACCGTGCAAGTATAAATTAGTGACTGATTTAATTCTACAGTGGAATGACAAATGACAAATGAAGAGTACTACTCCATTCTCTGTGGAATTGCTGCAGATCCTATACAGATAAACAGGTCAATCTACTGCCATGTTCAGGTTAAACTCCTGAAGAGACCTTGTCTTGGAATCAGGTTAAAAAAAAAAAATTAAAAAGAAAGGCCCTAAGAATCCTGGTTGAAGGTTAAGGGTTTAGGAGGAGCGGGTGAGTTAGTGGAGATTTTCTTTGCACTTTTGGTTTTGCTTTATTTATTTTTAACTTAGATCATTCTGATCTCCTGACTTGTACACAAAAAATAGCCTGTGTGAGGGCTAAGAATGCCAGTGGCAGATGGGCAATTCACAAATTCCTACACTTCACAGAAATCCATCCACTCTGAGAATCTGAGCTCACACCTAATGTGTTCTTCTCATTTGGGCCTCTAATTTGCACACCATTTACCCACTTACAGACTTTGTATATCACTTCATCTCTATGTTCTGCATCCTGAGTCTTCACACTGGACTGTGTGGATTAATAATGGTTTTCAATTAAATTGTTACAAAGAACTTTTTAGTTCAAAGAACAGAAGTTCTTAGTAATGGGGAAACACAGAACATTTGTAAAGGATGAAAAAATGCAACTCACTTCAGCTAGCTCCAGTCTCCGTAAAGAAGCTTGACATAAACAAACTTGGCTTGTTTATATTTTAAAATACCTTATTGTCCTTCAGTCCTTCACAGAACACATTTCTTGAGAAGTGTTATGATAATCAACTTAACTAGAAATAGTACCATATAAAGCAGCATTCGCAGCCATAACATGAAGAGACTATGCCAAAAGCTGCTCTGCTGCCTTGCCAGAAGATGACGTGTCCTAATTATGAGAAAATGGCCAAAAAGACAACACAACTGGGCTGGAGATAATACTCCTTTCTAAAGCAATTCAGAACACTGGTGCAAAAATAAATTTAATAGCCTAAAACCTCACCTGGGTAAATAACTGTAGCTGATGACCTGTCATGACATTTAATGAATTTAATGTTATCTCTGTTTTATCTTATTAAAATATTAATATTAAATTTTATGTTCTTTGAATGGACAGCTACCAATTTCCTGGAAGGCAGTGACTGCTAGTGCAGGCAGGGGCTTTGTGGTTAGTCGTAGCTAATTTACACTCTCCAGTTTCATTCCCTCCTCAGAGTTGGATTGCCTTCACAGTTGCAGTAATGGTCATTTAGCTTCATAACTCTCCTTGGCATTTCTCTCCTGAACTGCTACTACTCTCAGACTTCTGATCTCTTTTCCAAAGCCAAGTGAAATCTATTTCCTGATCTGAAAGAGAACACTTAATTGGATAAACAAGTGGCATGTTGTCTCTGTAGCTTAGCTAGCAATAAAATAAGAAACATGCAGTTCTCTGCATAAGGAGAGAAAACCTGTACTTTTCTAATTTATCCCTTTTTTTTCTGACAACTGGAACTGGGGTCCTGCTTCCAAGAAGCAGCAGTAGTTTGTGCTGTGCATTTTGATGAATGAAGGATTATAACACACTTGTTGTTTTTTGACAAGCATCTGGCAACACCTGTGATTTAACTATATTATATAAAGATACATCAAAAAAATCTCAGCCACTCTGAACTGACATGATGTAATCAGAAATACAGTTTCTCCTTTTGATTGTAAGTTATTTAGAAAAAGACAACAGCTGTTGTAAAATATGCAGGCAATGCAATTCAAACACTGGTGCTGTCTACAGACATGGCAAAAACAGTTTAATGAACAATAAGATCTACCGAGGCTCTTTGAGCACAAAGATCCAAAAAAAGGACATCCAGACTCCATATAGAAGAAAATAAAGCCAGAAAGCACCTGTATTTAGAAGAATTTCTTACATCTCATGGCAGCAACAACAACCAATTACTGCTTTCCACTCCACACATAACTTTCAAGAGAAAGCACCTACATTAAAAAACAGATATGGCAAAATACTCTGGGCTGGTGAAAACCTGCTATATACCCTGTGCCATAAGAACACAGCAATGGCCAGACTGGAATAAAATAAAGATCCTTCCAACTCAGTAGCTTTCATCAGAAGACAGGAGCAGGTTTTTATGGAAAGGCTGCAAGAACAGAGCAAACATAAAAGGACACAATCACTGACCTCCAGATGTTCTGGAAACCTTCCAGTTTGGGATGTTTTGAGTTAAAGGCTACTTTCTCATCACTTTGCTGGAGCTCTTCTCCACCACTTGCTCATTTTATCCATTTACTTCCCTGCCATTCAAGATACCTCATTGTCTACAAATTTACCCATCTTATACAGAGCCAATTGAAATGACAGATTAGATCTCACAGTTAGCAACTCAGCAATTTTATATTAATTCATTTAGAAAAGCAACTTAATGGTTTTTGTGGGTTTTTTATTAATAATGAAGCTTCTTGGCTATGGCTTTTCTCCTTTAACCAATTTCCTTGTCTTAACATCTGCATTAAAAATTAGTTTACAATCTGTTATACAGGATATTAGAAAACTCTAAGAAGCTATTAAAGTAAGGACAAAGGACAACCAATGAATGTCAGAAATCTCCTGAGAGTGAGCAGCTGGACAAGAAAAAAATTAATAGATGAATGAAAATTGATAGAGCATCGTTCAGTGAAGGGGGGAAGGCAGCATATGGACTCTGACCTACTGCTACTGTGCAGAAAGAACCTGAGCTGCTGTTTTCATGAGGAAAAATATTGGAACTATATAATAAACTAATCTTAACAGCTGTCCAACAAAGCTGTCAAGTGTCTGGAATTATCAAGAAACAAACAAAAAAAATCATTAGGAATACACTATGTCACTCAGTAAATCAGCTCAAACACTATGCTCAGTGTTTGACTGTTTACTGTGTCCTCCAAGACAACAACTCCAGGAAGCAGCAAATGAAACTGACAGAAAAAGCTAGTTAAAAACAAATGAAGATACAACTAAATCAATTTTTAGGTGTTATAATTCATATGCAAAGATTCGTGTTTCTAACACTGAGTAAAGGGGTGCCCAGATAATATGTGAAATACTAATTCATCAATAGGTTTTCCTCCAAAAATTTGATCTGACTTGAAAACAGAAGCACGGATGACCAAATGGGAGATGGCCAACTGCCATGTTCTTACTCATAACCAGATATTTATTTAGTCATTGCTGGACAGAGGATACTGGATAAAACTGACACTCACCCTATCCACAGTCTCCATTTTTATGGTTTTGACCACATTTGATCAATGACTGTTCTAGATCAGGAAACAAGACAGAATTAACACTGAATAAAAATCAGCAGATAGTCAAGTTTGGACTGATAATTTAAAATTGTCTTTGTTTCAAATATATACACTTCAAAAGGGAGTGGGAGGGAGGAGTGAAATTTGAAAAAGGGAATCTTGAAACCCAAAGCTGCATCTGCATGAGCCTTTACTGTGAGTTCTAACCAGAATGAATTTAGATCTACTCTTGAGCTTTCCATGCATCAACGAACAGTTTATAGGGATCTGCTCTTTACTGTGAGAACTGGAACACACCAGGAATGAATTTAAACACAGCCACTTTTTAACCAAGACCACAAGCTTTTTCATGACTACTTGCTCATTTTTAATGCTTGTCCTTCTCCAGAGAACACCTGGAGCCTGTACATATATAAAGCACCTAAATATCCCAGACTAAATAACTAAATACTTTAATTTTGTTGCAATTAACAAATGAGTTGGGTAAGTCCATTGTTAAGCACCAGATTCTTGAGAAAAGAAAACACAACAGTGTTTCTGGTCACAAGTTGGTAAAAAGCAATACATAAAACAGGACAGAAGCCCTCTCAGCACACCAAATAGATCTGAACCCAAGAGTTTTAGCTGCAGTGCAGCTGTTCTGCAGTGACAGAGCTACGTGTATGGGTACAGATTTGTGTGTGTCTATGTGTCTGATGCTTGTATAAATATAACCAAGTTCTGATGCTGACACTGTGCAGAGACTGCAGCTGCTCCTCTCTGACAGACAAAGAGAATTGGAGAGGCCATCATGAACATGGAGTAAAGAAAAAAAAAAATTCTATGAGCAGCAGAACTATCAAAGTCTTGTTGCTCCAAAGATTTGCTTCTCACATGTGCTCCATTTTCCCAGTCAAAGCAATTTCCTCCAATCTCTCCTGAACTCTCAGTGTTCCTCACCATCAGCAGGGACATGGGTAGCACTGCACCTCAGTCAGTATCAACTTACAGCTGTGCTGAGCCACTGGCCAAACTGAGTGTGCTCACCCATCATTTCACTAATCAAAAGTTCCCCCCTTTACCTGCAAAATTCTTAAGAACTTAATGGCTTTGATACCTCCACTTCTCTTTCAGAGAATGAGCCAAAAACTTCCAAAGATAATATAAGATACTAAAAGAAATAAAGAACAGACCATTTTACAAACCTTATGTTATTAAGAATCAAAGCAAAATAGATGTTAGGCATATTTTTTACTTCTGCATCCTGAACCTGAAGTCACAATCTCACAGGCTTCCCTCAGTAAACATAAACGTTTTATAAAAAGACACCAAAGAAATCATGACAAAGTAGATTGATTACAGACTCATGGAAACTGGAAATATGATTGACAGCTCTGCACATGAACATTATTCCTAAATAATTAGCAAATATACAGATACCTATTTAAACAAGAGATTAAGAGTCCTTAAAACTATCTTATAAGAGTCATTCTTTCATATTCTCAAAAAATCATTATCCCAAGGGAGCATTCTAAATCTGAGTACTCCATCCAAACCAGCTCAGAAAGACTAATCCTTGTTTTAACCCTACCCCATCAATGACTCTTCCACTGAAATGCAACCACAATATTATAAAAGCCCCAGTCAGACCCAGCTTCTGGTCTAACAAGTTCATATTGGTTAAAGGTGACAAGGCCAAAAGCAGGAGCCACAGACACAGCCAGATTCTCATGTATTGAGATCACTGATGAGATTTATTTGACCTGTCAATTAGAATATTTTTGCGGACAAAAGACTGGGGGAAGCGAGCTGGCAGATGGATAGTTGAAGCTCAAACACAAAGAAAGGGGACAGATGTAAAAGTACTGCAGCAAACACTAATGGAAGTTTGAGTGATCAATCTGCTTGGGGGTGGGGGCAGACCACCACAGACCACCACAAACCCTGCCTTTAGATAATCTTCAAAAAGAAAAACAAAACTATGCAATGCAACCACAACACTAGTCAGTCAAGGAGGATACCCAGATATTTATTACTATAATGGAGAAACAAGGCAAACTACTATAATGGACAAACAAAGCATGACAAAGAAGAGATGCACAGCAAAAACTGCATTTACTTTCAGTGTATATTTTTCTACTTGCTGTGTTTTCCATATCACTGCATGTGAGAAGAGATGTACAGCAGCTACAAAACCAGGTTAGTTGGCAGGTCTTTCCTTCTTTAGGATTGCCAGAAAAAGCCAAATTGCCATAATCAGACTGTGGAACCTCCATGGTATCTAGGCATGGAGCAATTCCCACCCTCAAGGAAAAGGCTGGGAGCTTGACTTCATTCCTGCAAACTCCATATTCCTACATTCTGGTTCCACCAGATTATCCCTAGCCAGACAAACCAAAAGAGGCTGCAGTGGAGATGTTGCTGACACCCAAGTAAGGAGACACAAGTGGCAGAGAGGCAGATATGGCCATACTTCCAAACACAAGCTGGACCCACCCTCATGGGAGAGACAAAGGAGGAAGCAAGAGGAAGAAAGGACAGATAAGAGAACAGCAGGAGACCCCTGAAGAACTTCTGGTTTTGTCCCTCAGAAGTCTTGTTCACAGAATGGAATTCACGTATCTCAGGAAGCACTACAGGAATACATTCCAATTCAACTCTTAAAATTAAAACAGCCACCTAAACAGCACATGTGCCCAAATGTGTTCTGGGGGTGTCCAGCCACAGGTCAGGGATCACCAGTGAATCCAGTTTCAGGTGGCCAAAAGTTCAAGAGAGGAAAATGTTACATGCCCCCTTTCCTTAACTGTCTTCTCACTGCCCCATATTTTGCCACTTTTAATAATCAAAAGACACTTCCACTGGAAGAGGAACAATGCTACTAGCTGCATGTGTACTACAAGTGAGTAAAAAGACACAGATATTTTTCTGGGCTCTAGGAGTCAATTGTGTAGTACTTTAGCTTTGCTAAACCCTGGTAACTACCTTTAACAACAGATGAACAAACAAATGGTTGGTAATCAAACAAGCTCAAATGCTGGGAGATACAGAAGCAGATAAAAATATGTATTACAAGCTTAGCAAGACATTTTATTTTTCCATTACTTTAGAACAAATATTATAAAACTGTTTTAAAGATTCTTTTATTCTCAAACCTCATCTAAGGAAAACATGAAGTCCAACATGTTGAAGGATGCTTTCTATATCTATAGGAGAGGAAAGTCTCAACAGCAGTATTAGACCACTGTCAGAGAGCCCACTATCACTCAAATACTGTAATGATACCCACACAGAACTGTTCAACTTGGGACAGATTATAAGACAGCAACATGTGGATCAACAAAAAAGGCATCTCACACTAACTAGGAAAGCTTACTGGCATGTAGCAGGAGAACAGAGATCATGCTGAATTTCCCCAAACTGATGCAAGTCTGCAAAAGATAAAAGCTACACTGAGCAGACAGGTGGAACTGTGTGAGTACCGGAGCTCATTCTGGGCTTCATACAATGGTGATATCCTGCAACAGGGAAAAGTTACATTCAAGCAGAATTCCGTCACCATTCTACTTCAGCAACAAGCTTGTCACAGGTGTCAGGATAGACAAAAACAGGTGCCCTGACAGGTCCCACTTGGAGCATCTCCTACCAGCTGTTACACAAACAGACACCAGTTAAAGGTCCACAAAGGGCTGCCCTGACAGTGGCTCAGCACAGAGGGAAGAACAGAGATGCGGAAAACTTTTCAGAAGTCTTTTCAAAGGCACCCAGCACTTCTTAGAAACAGTGATGTCCACCAAGACAGAGGCAACCCTCTGACTAGCTGCAGACAGCCAAAGCAGGATCTGCCCACAGGCCCTGTATAGCCAGGAGCCCACCAGATACACGTGCTCAGATTTCCATACTAATTACCTTCCATTCTCCTCCCTTTTCCATGCTACTGCTTGCATTGCCTTTGAAGATAAATGCATCCCTCAAAGCAACTGTTGATTGACAGCTCTGCTCTGTAAACAAGTGTCAAGGAAACAAAGCCTTAATAATGCTCTGTCATCTAAAAATACTATAAACAATGTCTGTGTTACTGATGGATAAAAGAGGGCCTTGTTCCTAATGAAGAGGATAGACTATCCGAGGAAAACTCACTTCTCAGCTCTGCAGGACTTGGTGCATATAAACCTAGGGTATTCATTCAACTTCACTGGGCTTTGCTCACTCCCAGCCCTACTGAGAGGACAAGCTGACACCACTGCTCCGACACAAGAGATTCTCAGGACTAGTACACAACTGACAATTAAGGCATTAGTATTGGGAAAGTTCATTGTAGCCTTCAGTAGAAAGGCTCTGGGAAAACTCAAAGCATTATTAGAAGAGTGCCCTAAATAGTCTGCCAAGACAGCCAATCCAAACATCATTTACACTCGAAGATATAAAAATAAATAATTTTCTCCCTTTACTTCATCTTGGAAATTTTCCTGTATCTAAGTGATTTCGTGTCTGCTCCCCTTCCAAGTGTCACAGTTTGATGTTTCTTGTGTTCTAGCAGTGACCTCCCCTCCAGGATTCTCTCGTCCAAAAGTGACCCAAAATAAACAGCGAGGTCTGTCCCACTCTGCCCACGTTTACACATGCATTATTCAAAAAGACTCAGAAGTGCAAAAGACTTTACTAAACAACTGACCCAGAGAGGACGAGACAGAGACTACAGCATCGTGTTCTTCAATGTGCTAAGAAGGTCATGATCTATTTAGCATGAAAGGGAAACTAAGATTTCACAAGGTGTAAGAAAAAAACAGATTTGGAAATTACATCTCATTCCCTCCAGATCTCTGCTATTTATCCTCTGTATCCTCTTGCCCAAATCTGACCAAATCCCTTTATGAATCTTTTTTTTGTCCATGTAGACTTCTGAAAACAGAGACTCAGTTACTTTTTTTTGAAAAAGAACAATGTCACACAATGACTGGGCCACCCATTCTTATATCTCACACCTATCATTCTGCTATTTCCTTTGCAGGCCATTTTGTGAACATAAAAAATACATCAGCGATGCCTATGTAATGCCAAGGGAAGTAAGAATTTCACATTTCAAAGTGAAAATGAAAGGGAGATGAAAATACATTTCTAGATTTTCTATGTTTTCAGTGCAGTATGTGAGTGATTTTTATGATAAACCCAACAGCACACATCTTTTTTTGGTTCTTATACACCACTATTGTTCTGGAAATTAAGAAACTGTCAAATACAAACCAAACAGACTTAAAATGAGATGAAGTCATTTCAGAAAGAGGACCAGAACTAGGATTCCCCTCCCACGGGCTTTTTTAGGATTTTATTTTGCTCCAATTCAGGCCACCATTTGTAAAATGGGGGTGGACATACTCTTAAGCAATTCACTTGGGCAAAATTACAAAACAATAATGCAACCATTTAACACTAAAGATGACAACCAAGAGGATGTTCCACAAATATTCATTTAATCAAATCAGTATTTTCCAATATTACTTTTTTTTTTTTTACCAGCTCCAGTGTCTAAGAAAGCCACAAACTTGAAGTTTAGGGATCACAGAGTTTCCTGTCATTCATTACCGTAGTAAATTGGTGCTTCACTGAGCTTATTAAAAAAGGCCTCAGCAACAAAAACACAGTAGGCTTTCATCTGATGATGAACCTGAAGTGTCAAGACTAAACAGCACCAGGGAAGGAGCATCACTAACATTCCTGCTCCCAGTATCTGAAAGCTAAGATACTGGTTTTCACCAGCTCTTGGGCTATGAGGACTGAACATACCAGCACAGTTTTACGACAGTAAACAAGCTGTCCATTTCTCCTCATGCCACAGGTTACTTTTGTATCTAAAGTAGTTTCTCTAATTCCATGGTATTTACTTAATCTCAGTTCTTCTTTGTTCTCCTCCCCTCTTTCACAAGAATAAATGGAAGAAAAAAAATTTCAATAGAAAAATACAACTCATCCCAGAAACAATAAAAAGACAGAAATAGTCGATGCAGAAGAGCAAAAAATTGGGGCTCACCAGGATGAAAATAAATCAACATTAGAGCTCAGAAATGTGGAGACAACCTCTAACAAAAAAAAGTTTCAGAAATGTTAGGTTTTTATTATGAAAATCAGATTTTATTTCTCATAGCTGACAAAATCATTCATCAATAGATGTTTTCATGTGACACTCAATCTTTTGGAAAACTTTCAGGGGAAAGGCAAGCTAAATCACCTTTCTCTGGCTTGTAGCACACAGGGGAATCAAGATACAGACCCAACTCTTACTGCAACCTCTTCAGAGCAGCAACTTTTGGACTTCATAAATCATCACATCAAAACCATCATGTTTTTACCCAGAGGCAAAAGTCATTTATTCAAACGGAATTAATTTATGATTATATATTTCCAAAGTTTCATTTTAGGGTAGGACAGGAACACAAAACCACAACAGTGATTTTTCTGATACAGGTGTTTTTTCGAAACCTTCAAGTGAAAATAAAAGTCAAAAACTTCATAACACAAATGAAAGGATAACTTTAAAGGACATTACCAAGCTGTATTTCAAATTTAAAGGATACTACCAAGCTGGATTTAAAATGCAAATTGATTTTTTTTTCGTTCTTGTTGCAGACTAAATACTTCCAAAGACATAATGAACATCTAGCACCTAATTTTCAAGCTCTCATCCTAATGAAAAATAACAAAGACATTCTGGTAAAGCACAAAAGAAAACTACTAAAGGAACCACTTGTATCATCATATCTTCTTTTGTTTACTGACTTGTATGACCAAAACATGATTTGGGAAAATTTTGGTAAGTTGGTCTCCACTGGAAATGTAACTTAGAAAATAAAATCCCTGATCTTCATACCTGTGGGACTGAAACTTCTGGCCTCAAGCAATGGTTTGTTTCTCCAGGAAACATGCCAAATGTGTTATCAGCACTTCTGTAAACTCCAGAGTTTCCTATTTCATATATAGCAATGCTGTCTTCACACTGCTACTCAGACACTGCCAGAAGACTTTCCACAGTTTGTGAAAGTTTTCTTCATACAGCTCAACAGCAAGGAACACACCTTGATACTGACAGGTTAGCAGGGAAAGGTTACACTTTACACTTCACTTGCCCTGGTATTCAGACTCAGAACTGAAGCATCAGTCCCCAGCCTGCTGCAGATTTGAGATGTGCTGGCCAAAAGGCATGAGTCCTCTGCTTCAGGGGAGCTCAAACATTGTCATTCTCCACTCCAGGCATGTGGAGTCAAGGCAGGAGAGCACATGCACGCATTTCATCATCACCTCTGCCGGCACACCCCATAAACCCTTTGGGTTCTGCCTCTCTCAAGTCACATGTGCCATTTTACACACCTTGCTACATCCCCTTCACACTCAGGCAGTTTGTTCCTTCTTCCCCTGCAGAAAGGCATACTCAGCCTCAAGCTTTGGTGCAAACAGAAACCTAAGCTATAGCCGTGACTAAAAAACAGAAAGATGGAAAAGGTTTCCATCTCCTTGTCTCAATGTGAATCACAGGATACTGAGAAATGTTCGACTTCAAGCTCCAGCCTTAGAAGTGCTCTCTGACATGAGAGATGCCTAGCAGTGGTTAAAACTTGAATTCAAAGCACTGACTAAGGTTGCATCTAACCTATTGTGGTGGTTTATGTATGAAGCTGCAGTGCAGTTCATAAGGAAACAATTGCGTTTTCCCAACCTATCATCCATGGATGTGATTCACAGAGCAGTTTCAGTGTACTTGAGTTACATTCCTTTCAGAGAAAAACAGAACAGAAGCTCATATCCGGATGCATTGGAAAGGCAATCCAACTACTAATGGAATCAAAGCACTGACTCGATATTTGGATGGCTTCAAGCTGTATGACTGATAGAAACCTTCAGTCCAGATCACCCAAAATAAAAAAAAAATCTAGCTAAAAGTAAATGCCAAGGGGCCTCAGCATCACCTTTAGACTTTCTGATTCTTCAAAAAATCCAAACAACATCCACAGAATTAAACCTTCTTTCCGAGTTAGTAAGGTATCAGACTGGCTCATCCAGTTTCCTAGCAGATATATTCGTACCAGCTCAGCTCTAATGACACCAGAAACAGCCCAGAACCCCAGCAAAGATCACACCACTTACCAGGCCACTGCAGGTGCTGATTGCTGCTGTCCCACTGCCAGAGCCGGGCTGCCACACTGTGCCAAGGAAGTGGCAAGGAACTCCTGAGCGATTTGAAATCTTCGCTCTGGTGTGATTGCCACGTCTCCTTTCTACTACGTAGTTATGGGAAAGAAATCCTGTGTGGACAGTCAAGTTAAAAAACAGATCCTTCTCCTCATGATTGATTTTGTAATATACCACATTTTCACTTTTTCCGAGATCTCTCTTCTTCCTCAGACTTGAGATGTGATGGTGTAGATTAAACGAAAGAAAATGCCCACTTGCATCTACTCTTGCTGGATGAACCACATGGTATTCTGGCACTGCCTTCACAAATTGCTCTGAGAGAAAGGGGAAAAAAAAAGAAGAAACAAAACTAGAGTGAGTGCTAGCCTGTTCAGATCTCACATAATTAAAAGGAAAAATCAAAAGTGAGAGCAATTCACCCCAACATCCTATTGACACAAAGGCAGGCTGTGCCCAGACTACCATGGAATACATTTCTCATTTGGGCTTTCTATTCTCCCATTGTAACACTCAATTTAGAAGCTAAAAATTCCTATTTTCAAATATTCTGTCACCATTCATATGAATGTCTGACTGACTGTCAGACACACCCCTCTTTCCCAATCCCACAAGGGCTGGGAACCCTGTATGACCTAGGTCTCCAGCACATGATACTCTCTGATCAAGGACTGTGATCGTCATACATTCAAAAAACTGACCACCTGAAATTGGACACAGAGCCTTGCAAACACACGAAGGTGAGAGAACACAAATTGGCTTGATTTTTGTAATAACAGCATCTCAGTAGCATCAGCTTTAGCAGCTGCTGCAGTTTCAGAATTTCAGAGAAGGGTTTGAAGAGAATTAAGTAATCGTGCTCTTTTGTATAAAGTGTTCCAAGCAGGGTAAGATTGGAAATCTTATCACTTGTCAGAATCTAGCAGGGAAAGAGAGCATTACTGACATTGTTGTCCCCTGCTACAACAGGGGAAGCATACATAAGGAGAAGATAGAGAAGAAACACCAACTGTACCCAATTTTATTTTTTTAAATTACTGTGAAACGCAAAAGCCCCATGCAAATAACACAAATCCATGTTATTAGAAAAGTCTGGTTGCTATCTGGGGTGCAGCGAGAGACTTCCGGAGACAGGGATGCTCTTTGGACACGTGGTTTATTGTTCGTGGGGACAGCCAGCCTGACCAGCTCCAGCTGAAGTGTGGTCCAAGAGAGTGAACTTCCTGTTACAATCCCATTTATCCCCTTCTATGCTGAATACTCAGGTTAACATCAACCAACCGGTACAGGGTACAAAACCTACAAAATTTACATGCAGCCTATGGGAACTATTATATTAGCATACTAAAACCTTGGCAAACCCACCTTTTTTCCCTATCACCTGGCAGGGCCCAACCCCTTATCTCTTTGTCTGGGGAGCTGTATTGTTTAATCATCAGGGGCCTGGTCTTCAGATAACCTAATCACTGTCTTCCTGCTTCACATTCTATAGCTCAAGTTTTGCTTTCAGCTCTATTTCTTCATTCTTAAAATCTTTCACCAGTAAACCATCTCTGCAAGGCCTTCCTTCATCATCCTTCCCAACACCATGTAAAACACAATCCATAAGAACTCATACCCTAAGGGCCAGATCTGCCAGCATACTTGAATTCTACCCAAGAAATGACAGTCTGAACAGTCTCACAGTCTGATATTTAATTAAAAAGAAATTATGATGACACACATTAATCCAGTTTTTCTTTACCCAGATTTGCTCTTCATTCCCAAAGTCTCAGCCACTCACACATGAAGTGGCTACACCTCATTCATTAACTAAGCTGCTTAACAAAGTAATTAGCCTGTTCAGCTGCTTCCAGGCTAGGTCTGGTTAAACAATCCTTTTAGAAGAACTTCTCCCTCCATTGCCTGTACCTTCAAAGTCACAGAGGAAAAATCCTGCCTAAGCAGGCAGCTGTCTGGATTCATCCCCTTCTGGAAGGAGCACATCTCAGCTGTCTTTGTTAGCTGTAATTTAAGACGTGGCTGCCTGAGTTTCCTCAGGCCATGGACCCGTGAGTGCACAGACACACTTCAAATTGAAAGGAAAGCAAAACAAAACACACAAAACCCCCGGCCTCCCAGCACATATACAACTACATCAGAAATCCAGCCTATTTTCAGCAGCACCTTTACTTCAGAAGCAAGCTTATTCTCTTACACAACAGATTTCTCCATACACAAGCCTTCCCACCAGCCTGCAGTGACTTGGAGCCTTTGCAGGACAAGCCACGGCAGTGGGGTTTTGGGCCTTCTCAGAGCCAGGTTTTGACAACATGCACACTAATGCCTACCACAAGTTCTGAGAGACATCTGCCCTTGTCCACATAAGGGCACTGAGACACTGGAAACTCAGGGCACACCTTCATGCCTGCAGTTTGCACAGCCTGTGGACAGCACAAAAGGTGCTGGATGCCAGATAATTCAGCAGCTGAAGCTAAACCAAGCCTCCTCACACTCCACAGTGAAGCAGAAACAAAAAAAGAAAAGGCAGGTAGAAGAGATAAGAAACACCCAAAAATAGTGCTTATCTGCAGATGTTAAATTGTGAGACTTCTGGGAAGTCCCACATCCCATATTGGGATATGGGACTTCCCAGATATGGGACTTCCATATGGCTAGCAAAGTCAGACTTACACAGAATGCTGCAATACCAGGCCCCCATTTCTATGGTTTTCAGCACAACTCACTAAATAATCAAATTAAATGCCTGAAGGAAAACCTACTCATTTGCTGTCACTGTGTGATTTGTCTCTGCCTGATGTCTTGAACTTAATTTATTGTGGCTTAACTGCTGAACTCCATGCAAGACCAAAGACTTGTGATTTTGGATTTAAAAGTATGCAAGGAAGTTTTTTACTCCATCACTACAGCACTTACTGTATCGAGGTTAAAGAAAAGTAGACCATCAGCATCAGTAAGATGGAAAATAATGCTGAAGCATTGTATTATCAAAGCAGAGAAACTGAACTTCTTCCACCTGCACATTACATACTTGTTTAGTCACTGGAGAGGGGAATTATGCTGGAATAATAATGTAATGTAATACAACTGCAGAAATGAATTATGAAAAAGCCTTCAAAAGACCAGAGGGAATAAGATTACAACACAAAAGTCTAACAGGATGAGGGTAACGATATTTCTGCAAGTAATCACTATCAGTACAGTTTTGCCTAGACTGTTGGATAAAAGGCAGTCCAAACTGTAACAGAAAAATTTACTGAGCTCCACACTAAGCCTAAAATAGCACAGTTTCTGCCTGGAGAAGAGTGTAAAACAGACAGGAGGTACGATTTTGCTGATCCCTTTCTGCCCTTCTAGGAAAGAAAAATTAAATCCATGCAACCCAGACTGCTGAAAATTAAGGGCTGCATCCTTCAACACCGAATGCCTCTAATTTCATATAGTAAGATAAATTCCTATTAAAACACCACAAGTTCCCATAAAACTTTGCAGCAGCAAACATAAATGGAGAGAACGAATGCCCCTTACAAGCCATGGCACTGGCATGTCACAGCATCCCCCTTGGACACCCAGCCTACTCTCCACTCCAGGGGAGCCCTGCCTGTCCAGTGGGCACTGCTCAGGATTTACAGGCCAGGAAAGGTGGCTGTGTAGCTCCAAAGAATGTTTTGTCTTTCCAGAACTACAGCCTGGGCATGCTGGCTTGTTTTGGTGCTGAGAATGAGACCAAAACACGGCAATGAGCAGCACACATTCGATCCAGGACTCTGCTCTGCAATCACAGTGTCTGCTCTGCCCTCTGAGCACACAGCACAGGCAATGTTCAGGCCCTTCACGCTCGCTTGAGGAGCCCAAGTATTAAGTTATCAGAGAAATCTTCTCTGCAGACCTTCTAATTCTGCATCATTGAAAACATCTGATAATATTCAAAACCACTTCTGTATGTTCTGCTCCTCACTGGATTCAAATTCACCACACATGGCAGAGAACTGCCTTATTAAGAATGGCTGTACACAAACTAAATAAACTAGGATAAAGAGAAAAACATACATGATCTGTCACACATGACAGGAAAACCACAATTTACTTTGAATACATAACATGTTCCCTGACAAAATTCCTTTAAAATGTGACACATCATCATTTGCCATTGTTTCATCTCCATCTCTGTAGTTTGTGTACATCTGCCCCTCAGACCCCCTGGCTTCTTTTCAAACCATTTTCCGGGATAAGAAATAGTGTAGCTCATCTTGTGAGAAAGCATCATATCAGGAAACACAGCAAGCTCCAAAGCCCCATGGCAGAGAGCAGACCTTCAGCACTCAGCAAGGGCATCCCCAGCTGTCCCATCTACCACACTTATGGATGTAGAGAAAGCAGAACACTTCAGCTGTACCACATATAAATTTTAGTCCACACTTCACATGGCAAGAAACCTTCCTTTGTAAAAAATTAGCCACATTCTTAACTGCCCCTTTACTCAATGCTATTTGCAAATTCTTGGGAAAGACTGTTTTCCATGCCTAGAAAGTTCAATTAATTCTACATTCATTTCCACATGCCTGGCAATTAAACAGCCGCTACACGCTGACACAACCATCCCTGTTCTATCCCACATAGAGTCACAGGGATGTAATTACTGCTAGCATCCACTTTCAATGAATCCAACAACTTCAGGATACTTGAAAATTCACTTTTCAGGCACCTCGTTTAAACACTTCCTTTCCACACTCTTTGAGGGGTACAGAAAATTTTCTGGTTTGTGTTCAAGCTCTCCTGAAAGCACCACAGCTGTTGATTGCATCAGGAAGCAAAATTTCCTTGTATACTTATGGGTTTTCTACCACCAGGCAGAGTCTTCCAACTACTCATAATTTTTCTCCCTTGGGAGCCACGATTTTTCTTAAACAGGCAAAAACTAAAATAAAAAATGAAATTCCTGAGCTGCACTCCCCACTGCAAAAAAGGGAGAAAATAACCCAGCTGTGAGGGCAGGCTCAAAGAAACCCCTCCCGCGGATGAAATCTGCCTTGTAATTTACCATCCTCACTGAATGTGAGAAACTCACAGCGGGTGTTGAACCCTGGTAACACCAATTCTTCTGCAGCGCCTGCTCCTCTGGCACAGAACCGATCGCTTGTTTAAAAATAAATAAATAATCAGGACAGTAAACTTCTTCGGTTTAGTAGCACAAAACGGTTCCGGCATTTAGAAAGTTACCTCTAAACGGGGAAGACCTGCAAAAGGCAGGGTTTAGCAACACCTTCGTCTCTACACAGCCAAACTCGATGACTGCCCAGGAGCCGCAGGAAGGCGCAGCCCGAGCCTTGTGCCCGGGGTGCGGAGCGGCCGGCGGCGCCGAGGGCAGCGCTGGGAGGGCGACACGNNNCGGCGAGCGGGGCGCCTATCGGGGCCGCGGCATGGCCGGGCCGCTCCCGGCGCCGCCGGACACAGGCGCCGCTCCGCACAGGGGCTGCGCGGGGCCCTGCCGGTGTCTGGTTTCTGCCGGCGGAGGAAGGAGGGCTGTGGGGAGGGAGCAGCTCCCGGGAGCCCCAGCCTCGGAGCCGCCGGGGTTAACGCGGCGGGACGAACCGGGCCGGGCCGGCGGGGAGGGAGGAGAGGCGAGGCCGCCAACGGGGACTGCCGCCCCTCTCCGCCCTCCGCCGCGGCCCAAGTGGGGCGTTCGCCCCCGCAGCCCTCGGGGAGGGCCGCCCGCTCGAGGCAGCATCCCTGCCCTGGTGTCACGCCGGTGGTCTCCGCTGAGGGCCGAGGCAAGGCGCCTCGCAGCCCCGCACACGCCCTGGCAGAGGTTCCCCAGCCGCGGGAGAAGGTGTTGGGCACGCGGGAGTTTGACCCGTGTTCCACCGCTTTCTGATGCGGAGGGAGGGGATGGCGGGCGTTTCCCCCGATGAAGCATCCCGTAGCCCGTGGCCCCTCGGGGCCCAGCAGCCGGAGCCCAGTTTCCAGGCTGCCTCACAGAATCAGGGAGTCAATTAGGTTGGAAAAAACCTCTGCGATCACTGAGTCCCGCCTGTGACTGAGTATCAAAATGTCAACTAGACCATGGTACTAAGAGCTACATCCAGCGCTTTCTTAAACACCTCCAGGGATGCTGTCTTCGCCACCTCCCTGGGCAGTTCTTGCCAAAATCTAATCATCCTTCCCTGTGAAAAAATTCTTCCTTATGTCCAGCCTAAACTGCCCCTGATGCAGCTTGAGACTCCTCAGGGTGCCAAGACTGTTCTGTGTTTTAGCAGTATGCTGGCACGTCGAGGTAACTTCTGAATGGCCTCCCTTTGAACAGAAAGTTCCTAAATAGCCTTGGCATCTACATTTTTAAATAAATGCTGTGTGGTCTCTGCCAAGAGTCTCCTCATCTGGCATCTGCTGTGGTTACTGCCGGGCCAAGGATCTTCAGGTGAGTGCACACTTTGGTGCTGTCCCATGCTTGAGACCTGGGCTGGGTTCCTCATCTACTTTGGTAGCCTCCTGCTTAAAGCTGACTGCACCATGGACTTCTTGTATACTTCCATAGCAATCTGTGCTTAATTATGCTTGTTTCTCTGCTCAGTTTTTCCGAGATGAATGGCTGCCACAGTTCAGCTGCCTTAGTTGTGAGAACTGTGAACTGCAGGCTCCAGAGCACAAAGACGCAAAAAAAGAGTTAAAGCTCCAAGGTTTTCTAAATCAGTGAAAAATGTGGCTTCCCCCAGGCTCACACAGGTAACTCTGGAAACAGGCCATATTTATAAGAGTGATAATTGATTTAGGAATCATCATGTGCTCTCTTCTAGATAATGGAAGGATATACATACCATGCAAAAGACATGTAATGTTTGACATCCAACAGCACTTGCCAAGAGAAGATTTGTTAATTGCAAGGTATTTATTTCAATATGTCTCTCCGTATATTCTGCACATGAATAATATTATCTCAGCTGTTACAGTGACAGGTTTCCTGGTGCTCTTGCCATTAGGATTCTTAGTCTAGTCACACAGTGGGCATGACACTGTTCTGTGAGACTGGGTATTATAGCCTGCTTAGCTCTTTATCAGTATCTCCGAGAAATTAACGTAAAGTGCGACCTGAAATTGATATTATATAATATTTAACATCTAAAAAATGCTTGACAATTGTTGCATAGAAAGCACCACACAATTTGACATTGATATTTTAAAATAATTCAGTTGGCAAATAAGGAAGTATCTATGCCAAAAGAAATAAAAAGGAAAAAGACTGTAAAATGAGGAAAACAGTCTAGGAGCAGTGGAAAGAAGGTATGACAGTTCAAGGGATGGGCATATGTTTACAAAGTACTGGTTTAACATACTTCTTGAAGGCCATCAGAAAATAGCCCTTCTGTGAGAGACATTTAACTATTTGCTTCCATTTTCAATGATCTCTTTAGGTTGGTGTTTACTGGTAGGTGGATCTGATGGGAAGCAACTAGTATTTCATGCAAGATTCCAACTTGGTTTCTTCCTTGTCAGAAAAACTTAATTCCTGTTGCCTGGAATTCTCTCCAACCCTGGAAGTGATGGAGAACTAAAAGCTTTAGGAACTCCAGAAAGTTTGTGGCAGTGAGTTTTGTTTATATTTGATTTTTTTTTTTAATAATGACAAAAATTTTTAGATTGAAAAGTCATCCAGAGTGGAGAAAGGGAACTGTGGGAATCTGGTTTGAGACATCTATAACTCCCTGGGCTTTGTGCCAGCATGCACATACTCAGAAAAAATGATTCACTGGGTGTAGTGTCAGAAAATACCCTGGGGGACAGTAGGGTTCCTGCTTCAGGGATGCTGCGGCTGTCCCTGACACAGTGTCCAAAACACAGCACTGTACCAGCTATTAAGGAGAAAACTACGTCTCTCCCAGCTAAAAACAGTCAAAATGTGAAGCAATGGCACAAGTAGAAAGCACTCTCCTGATGTGAGTACATACTGAGACCATTTTGAGTGAACAGAATTTATGGCACCGCGTCTTCCCAGTGGTTGCCTGTTCCAAAGAGGCATAACCTGAGGTTTTGGAGGTTTTTGTGAAAGAAAGTGAGGGGTTTTTTTGCTAACTCAACCTCAGTTATAAAAAAGAAACCAGTTATAAAAATACAGCACCGCATCAGCTGTGTTCTTGTGGCAACAAAGTTATTGCAGTTCAGTAGGTGCAGCTCCACACAGAACAGCCTGTACATTTATTGAAACGTCACAATCAAGAGACACAATCAATCCTGGACTGACAAACCAGAAACAATACTGGACTCTATTAAATTTAAGTCGATTTCCAGGACAGCCATAAAAGAAACCTATGTATTGCAATTTATATGTATATAGAAATGTTTAGAGAGAGACAGAAAAGCAGAGGTTCTGAGCAGTGAGGAACTAAAACACAAATTATATGATTTGGCACAGAGGAGTTGCTACAAAATGAAGTCCATGTAAAGACAGACATGGAGGGGAATTTTGCTTTGCTGGGAATGAGAGTCTACTGCTCAAAATTTAAATATATAAAATTATATAATGCACACTTGCTCTGCTCCTGCAGTCGACAGGAAGAAGAGATACCTCAGGAGTATAACACATCCTTGTCTGTCACATCCAAGGTGAAACACTGTCCAGACCTGACTTAACTATCCAGGCAGCTCAACAGTTTGCTTGGACTAGAAATGTACTAATGTAGATCATACATGATGTGGTGGGCTTGGATTGCTCTGTGATTCTGTGATACTGTGACTATTGGCAGGGAGATGAACTGAAAGAGAATAACTCTGAATCCCAAGGACCCTGTGGAGTTCGCTGGGTAATTGCCACTGTTGATGTATTATTTCTCTGCCAGATTTATAAAGAAGTTTGTGAATACATTTATTTTAAAATTCATCTTTTTTTAATCTTTAGTCTTATTCCCTGTTTCTCATTAGAGATGCAGCCTCTTAACACAGTTAACTGTTGGTAATTGAGCCAGAGACATTGTTGGATCTCTCCAGTTCCGTTTCATTACAGTCTTTACTGATTTTTGGAACTTCCTAAGTTACTTACAAAAAAAAAAAAAAGTATTTGCTGACATTCCACTTCTGGTATGTCTGTGGACAGATTTAAGTGAGAGAATGAAGCAAACTCTAAGTAGTCAGTGATTCTTTAACATGAAGGGTTTTTTTGTATGCTTGCACTCAAATTTCTAGTCAGTCTTCAAATATGGATTGTTTTATTATAATTAGTGAGCTAATTCACAAAATTATAATTTCATGCTTGCACCATGTGAGTTTATAAGCTCATTGGTCATACTATCCATGTTAACCAAATAAAAGCATGTTTCTGGAGTAACAGGCCACTTCAAATTATCTTTTTATGAAAGCTAGTGCCCAAAAAATATATTCTCAGTAGTCTGCCTAGAAAGTAAATGATGACGGGATGATGAACATAAGCAAAGTTTTTGGGAGGTTATTTGTTTCATTTGGAGTATTTTTAGGGATTTTGTTTTGTTCTGTTCTGTTTTTATTGAAACCTGTTTCTGTGTCCAAATAATACTTTCTGGAGGATATGTCTGTGGTCCATGAATCGTGGTATAATCATTGTGTTATCTGAGATTTTGTAATGAAAGCCTGTATCCATTTCGTACTTCACTTTTAACAGAAGAATTGCCATTAAAATGTTCCCATGGTGGACACACATCAAGTCACACCAAGGTCACTCTCAGGGTGGAGAAGGTAGAGTTGTAAAATCCAGTTGAAAATGTAACTGTTAACAGTTACTGTCTGAATTTGGTCAGAAGGATGAGATTGTAGCCCTGAGCTCATAAAAAACTAAGAGGAGACCATATCTGTTCCAGAAATTAGAAGTGAAAAACTAAACAAATATGAAATGTTTCCTGTTTTCTAGTTTCCTGATCCAGAATTTTGTTTGCGAGAGGATGCCATAAAAAGAAATGATTCATAAAACAGAACTCAATTGCAAGAATGCAACATTTAAATAATGTAAAGCCCATTTAAGCCACACACACACTAGTAAATCTTTTTAATAAAATCTGTTCTAGAGCTTTACTATTACTAATTTTTGCTTCAGTGTGTCAAATATGGAAAAGAAATTTAAAATCTCTTACTGCTACAAAAATATCTTAAGAAATACTCCCATGTGTCTGTATTTAGTGATACATTCAATATTTTAAAAATCTGCTTTAAGCTACAAAAATGCCTTTCATATTGAAAACAGAACACCATCTCCCTTGCCAAAATATTTCAGAGGAGCATACAGCTGGTTCAGTCACTGTTGTAATTATAATAAATCTTTTGTTTGTGTATGAGGTCTGTAAAGGGAGTGAAAAATTATAGGAATTCTTTGGGGTAAATTGTAGGAAAATTACCATTTCGACAAATGTTTATTTGGCATATTTAACTCAAACATTTTTTTTAATACTGTTTGAGAAGCACCTGCAGGACACTGACACAATATAGTCAAAACCAATGGGCAGTTTCTGTTGGTGGTCTGAGTGAATGAAAGCTTTTTGAAGTTACTGTACTCATTGATGCTGCCTGTAGGCAAATCAGCAATCTCAGCCCCGTGGATTATTTTAGCATAGTACTATATATATGCAAAAAAAGCCTCTGCCTGATTTGTTTGAGATTAACAAAATACACAAATCAGCCATTTTCTCACTATTATCGCCAGAGTGCATCATGGAAGCCTCTGCCTGTCATGTTTATTTGAGTTTTCAGAAAGTTTGAGTAAGTAATACCAATTACACTGACACTTGGATGAAAGGAAGACTCTGGAAAGTTACAGGTTAGCAACATGGCTTCAGCAGCATGGGTGGAATGAGTAGGGAGCAAACAGACAACAATGTCTTCCAGAACAATAATCCTTGTGACTGTATCTAATGAGTTTTGTAATACTTTTTGAAAGTAGCTGATGGCTTTTTCTAAACATTTTTTCAGCTGTGGCAGTGTTCTGGCAGTGTGTTAAATAAATTATTCAGCAAATATTTCTTTTATGATTCATCTAGGTGTTGCAAGTTCCCTTACCTGCCGCTAAAACTTCTCTGAAATGAAGAATGACAAAAGAAAAACCACACAAGACTAAAAAAGAATTTTTCTGGGGGTCTAAACATGAGCAGAAGCCTTAGACAGTCATTTCACACTTGGCAGACCTGAGTTCAAAATCCACTACCAATGTTCCCAGGAGGTACCTCTGTTCACATCCGTTGCTTTCTCTGGGTGACTAAGAGAAAAAGCAATATAAGATTGGACATTATTTCCCTCCTCTTTCCCTTTCTGGATCATTATTACTGTTCAGTCTCAGCAATATGTCAGCAAGAAGTGCCAAACAGAAGAAATGGTAGAAGAAATTATTCTATGCAAGACATGTTTGCTGCAATTTTTCCAGTGACATATTTAAAGTTGAGTGTGAAGATTGCAATATGATGAGAATAGCTTAGAATTCAATCTAGAAAAAGTCCACTTCTGCACTATCAATCCCACTAATAATTTATCAGGTGACCCTGTCGTAGTCTCTACATAGCTCAATTACAGATTGTTTTTTCCTTGGGGGCTAATAGTAGCAGAGCTAAATGGAGAGGGAAAATTGAGCAAGAACTTGCTTATTTCAAATGTTTTACTAACCTTGGTTTTGGGTAAGTGCTGACTCTAGTGCTAATGCAGTCGTTGCTGCTGTGGGCTGGGGGGCACCTCACCCTCTGCACTGTTTACAGAACCTCTGCAGGTCTGGTTGAAACTCAGCATTTTCACATTGCTTGGTTACATGATGGTTCTACTGCTGATTTTAAGGGATTGGTGGCTTTTTCTTCTGCACATACTGTTTTACACTTGACTGTGCCACACTGATGGGACTAATGGGGTTGTTGAAGTCCACTGCAAGGATGATTTCCTCTGGTTGAAAGAATCTGGGAAACTGTTGCCATTGAGCGGGCTGAGAGATGCCACTTAATGCTGTGTATAGAAAATGCCACTCAGATGTAACCCTCGTCAGGGATTAAGAGGTATGGAAACGTAGGAAAAAAATCCATAATTTGGAAAAATTGTGAAGATGTGCTGGATTTGGTTGGGGTGAAGTTAATTTTCTTCAAAGTGGCTGGTGTGGAGCTGTGTTTTGGCTTTGTGCTGGACACAGGGATGATAACACAGATATGTTTTAGTTACTGCTGAGCAGAGCTTACACAGAGCCAAGGCCTTTTTGCTTCTCAGACTGCCACGCTAGCAGGGGAGCTGGGGGTGCTTGGGAGGAGGCACAGCCAGGAAAGGTGACCCCAACTGACCAAAGGCATATTCCAGACCGTGTGACATCGTGTTCAGGATATAAGGTGGAGGGAAGAAGACGGAAGGGGGCATGTGTGGCATGATGACATTTGTCTTTCCAAGTGACACTTGGATGTGGTGGATACTGCTCTCCTGGAGATGGCTGAACTCCTGCCTGCCTATGGGAAATGATGAATTAACTCCTTGTTTTATCTTGCCTGTACATGTGGCTTCTGCTTTCCCTATTAAATTGTCTTTATCTCAACCCTCGAGTTTTCCAACTTTTACCCTTCCAATTCTCTGCCCAATTCTGCTGGTGGGGTGTGAGCCAGTGGCTGCCTGGGGTTTGGCTGCTGGCTGAAGTAAGCCGTGACAGGACAAAATGTCAGGGGTCCATTTTTTTGAGACCTGATTTGGTCAGCCTTCTGAAGGTCTTTTTTTTTTTTTTTGTCATTCTAGTACAAAGCTATTTATTATAGCAAGTAATCTGCAGGCTAAACCTTCCCAGAGCCTTGCATTTCTAATTGCACCCTCATTATAAGCAATATGAATGATGTACAAAACTTGTAATTGCTCTTGTTCCCCTTTAACGCTCCCATACCATGATCCGGCTGATACTTTTACAGGGTCCCAGCAGACACAAATCAAAGTGATGAGTGGACTGCTGATAACAAATAGCACGACTATATCTTTGCAGGAAGTTCAGAGAGATAAATCAGTGGAGAAATAATATACTTGTTAAATGTTCCGTAAATCACCCCCAGATGGCTGATTCACAGTGCTTTACTTAGGTATATTCAGAATCTATTTGGTTTTCAAAATGCGCAGTTATGTTGATTTATTTAAAGGCGGCACAGAAGAAGAAAAGCTTCCGTTCCTATTCCCATCGGTTGCTCTCCGTTTCTGCGGTGAACTCGGTGAGGAAGCGATTTTCGGGCCCCGCGCAAGACAGGGGAGCCCCCTGCGGGCAGCATCCCTCTGCTCGGGGAGCGCCGGCTGCTGCTCCTGCTTTCGCCCGAGCGCTGCGCCGATAGCCGGGCTTTACACCTTCCTTCTCCGTGCCGTTCGCTTTAAAATGAGGGAGGGACGCCGTCTCCCGAAGTCTCAAAAGCAGGAGGGGCGTTCGTGGGTCCCTGTCCGGAGTGCGGTCATTCAGGGGAGGGCGAGGCGCGGTCCGGCTCGGTGCCGAGGTTTCTCGGGCGTGAAAGGTGGGTTCCGGGCACCCTGCGGCTCGGCGAAGGTGCGACATCCCAAAAACTTGTCCCCGCGCAGGAGGGGAAAGGTTCTGTGAGAGCTGATCCATAGGGAGCACATCGGGGAGGGGAACCGTATCGGGACTGGGGGGATCACATCGGGGAGAGGAGATCACATCGGGGGAGTGAGGATCCCATCAGGAGATGGGGGATCATATAGGGGGAGGAAGCATGACACCGGGAGAGGGAGAGGGCATCGCCCCTNGGGCGATCCGCGGAGCAGCCGTGGGGCAGCGGGGTGCGGCGGCCGCGCTCAGCACCCGGGAGAGCTCCGCGCTCAGCGCGCATGCCCCGCCCCGCGGGCGCGGATAAAAGCGCGGCGCGGAGCCGAGCGGCGCCAGCCGAGTCAGCTCAGCCGGCAGCCTGCCGTGCCCGCAGCCTGCCGTGCCCGGAGCTTGCCGCCGCTCCTGCAGCCCGCCCGCCGCCGGTCAGCCTCTGGGCAAAAAGCTCCCGCGGACCCGTCTCCCACCCTGGCATGGGATGGGCGAGCCCTGCGAGCGCGGTGCCTGCTCGCCAGCCGGT
Source organism: Dicaeum eximium (assembly GCA_013396995.1). Lineage (NCBI taxonomy): Eukaryota > Metazoa > Chordata > Aves > Passeriformes > Dicaeidae > Dicaeum > Dicaeum eximium. The sequence continues at coordinate 167,143 of VWZP01007234.1, forward strand.
GGCATAAAGGAAGGAGCGGACAGAGAGTCCTGGGACACGCCGCTGGGTTTCCTGGAGAGCGCCCAGATGGACAACGGGAGCAACGTGTCCTTCCTGCAGTTCTTGAAGACCATCAACCTGGAGCGAGCCGACGGGATGCAGGGGGACAGTTCTGACGTGGTGCGGATTGTCATCTCGCTGGTGTACTCCGTGGTGTGTGCCCTGGGGCTGGTGGGCAACCTGCTGGTGCTCTACCTGATGAAGAGCAAGCAAGGCTGGAGGAAATCCTCCATCAATCTCTTTGTGACCAGCCTGGCAGTGACTGACTTCCAGTTTGTGCTGACCTTGCCATTCTGGGCAGTGGAGAATGCGCTGGACTTCAACTGGCTCTTTGGCAAGGCAATGTGTAAGATCGTCTCCTATGTGACAGCAATGAATATGTATGCCAGTGTATTCTTTCTCACTGCCATGAGTGTGGCTCGATACCGCTCTGTGGCTTCAGCCTTGAAGAATCAGCGTCGAAGAGACCCACTGGGTGGGTGCTGCTCTGCCAAGTGGCTTTGTGCACTCATCTGGCTGTCAGCTGTCCTGGCTTCCCTGCCCCATGCCATTTTTTCCACCACTGCCACTGTCTTTGATGATGTTCTCTGTCTTGTCAAGTTCCCAGAGGGCCGAGGCAACAATGCCCAATTCTGGCTGGGTCTGTACCACATCCAGAAGGTGCTGCTGGGCTTCGTGGTGCCACTGGTCATCATCAGTCTTTGCTACTTGCTCCTGGTGCGCTTCATCAGTGACAAGCACCTGGGCAGCACCTGCAGCGGTCCCAGCATCAAGCGCCGCTCCAAAGTGACTAGGTCAGTGTCCATCGTGGTGCTGTCTTTCTTCTTGTGCTGGCTGCCTAACCAAGCACTTACAACGTGGGGGATCCTCATCAAACTCAACGTGGTGCACTTCAGTAACGAGTACTTTGTCTCTCAAGTGTACCTCTTCCCCATCAGCGTGTGCCTGGCACACTCCAACAGCTGCCTCAATCCCATCCTCTACTGCCTCATGCGCAGGGAGTTCCGCAAGGCACTGAAGAGCCTCCTCTGGAGGATCACCTCGCCCTCCCTCACCACCATGCGCCCTTTCACTGACACCACCAAGCCTGAGAAGGAGGAGCAGGCCCTGCGTGCCGTGATGCCCGTGCCCCCTGTCCCCGCTGCTCCCCGTGCCGCAGCCGTCCAGGCAGAGGTGGCCTATTACCCACCAGGGGTGGTGATGTACAGCAGCCGCTACGACCTGCTGCCTGCCAGCTCCATGGAGCAGCACTGCTGAGAGGGCAGGGCGCTCTGGCGGGTGGCACAGGGCCAGATGTGGCCTGGGGATATTGAATGCCTGGTCAGGACAAGGGGAGGAGGGATGAGTAAAGGACTTCTGTGTGAGAGATGCTCTTTTGCGGTTTTGTCTGCCCTCGGAGACACTTGATGGACATTGTTGTCTGGAAGATGCACCCTGAGCTGGAGAACAGGACTAGGAGGAGGTAGTGGTGGGCTGTCTCTATGGGATGCCTTTTAGTGCTTGTACCTGTGCTTGGTAACAAGAATTAATGAGGGGGATGGGACTCCAGCCAGGGAGGATGCAGGATATGCAAAGCACCACAGGGAGGTGAGGGGCAGTCCACAGGGAGGGGACTGAGGCTGGAAGGCCTCACCCACCTCCTCTCAAGCTGGAGTTGCAAGCAGCCCTCCCACCCTGTGTGTTTGCCTGAGGCAGGGAGAGGGAGCTGAGCTGCTTTCTCCCTGCTGACTGGTCACTGCTCCCTGGGCTCCACGGAGGGCACTGGGATCAGACAGCCTCTCTTCTATTTCAAACCTGGGAACAGCCAGGACAAGTGGGTACAAAACTCCTGCTTGTTCAGGCTTGGCGCCTTTACTCTCTTTTAGGGACTTAGGAAAGAGTGGGGACAAGGAACACTGTGCTCCCCTCCAGATCAGTGCAGGATCTGCTCTTCTAGCTACCCACATCCCCCCAGCTGCTGCCAGGGTATAAAGCAACCCAGACAGCCAAGGAGAAGCCCAAGGACAAAATTTGCAGCTTCATGGGGTGTTCCTTTGCCTGGGTTTGGAGCGAGGGTGTGAGCCCCCTAATACTGCTCCCCAGCCTCTCTCCAGGCCACTGAGGGAAAGGAAACCTCACAGCCCCAGACTGTGTGTAGCAAGACAGCATCTCTCCCATCTCCCAGGGCACTGAGGTTGCAGGCTTAATTTTTGCTGCACTTCAGACTGTTCATATTTCACGTCAGGAAATCAGCACAACTGTAAATAAAATTTAAAAAAAAAAGGGGGGGGGGAAGAAACAATCCTAGCCACTTCAAATCACTTGCTCTGGGATACTTCTGGGTTCACTTAAAACCAAGCACAAAGGCTTTAGTTCTGCTGAGGGTTTGCACTGATGCTTGCCAGTGTTTCAGTGAAGTTCAGTTCAGTTCCTCTAGTCTGAGCAGCCCTAGGGCCTACAGTGCTTATGTAGCCCAGAGAATGTCAGGGATTGGCCTTTACCAGCTTCTGTACCAGAGAAATGCCTGGGAAATAATTTGAGGCTTATCTGAATCAAACTTTTAGGGGGATGAAAAAAGTGTACTTTTAAGCTGTGAAAGTTTTTATGATAAGGCTATATATCTACTTCTTAAAATATTTTTTTTTAATTATGAGGGAAAAAAAATTAAAATCAAAAGATCAAAGTATTTGTTTTAAATGATAGAAAAATGCAATATTTCTGGTTTTGATTTCAGAACACAAGTTTATTAATCCCTAGTACTGCATATAAGATGGTTATTTAAATACAATTTTCAAAACTTTTTTCTATTTCCAATCCCTTTCCTTGCAGTCTAACTCCAACATCTGCCTGATTCTGCTAAAAAGGCATTTGTGCAGGGAGTTGTTTGTCACCTCTAAGTACTGACATGGAGCAAACTTGCTGCTTCTGTCCAGAAAACTGCTACACCACAGTGGCAATTACACTTTTCGGACTCTGTTAGTTGTACTGTACATGTTGGTTACTCATATTGTAAAATTCGTGTTTGGTCTGAAAGCAGCTGGTTCTGCTACTTGCAAGGAGAAGTTATTATCTTTTTTTTCAAGGCAGAAAAGGCTTCTCCAGCCTTGGGCATTTGCTAACAGGGAAGATATTGATTTACAAGTTGTCTGAAGAAGAACAGCAGAAGTGAGCTGGCGGCTGATGGGCACACTTACACAGATGCAATGACTCCGAAGAAATCAGACATATCCACAAAGAACTTGAGCATCTAAGTACTGTACAACTGCCTCTCTAACCTCCTAAATCCTGACTTGGTTGGCTGGTGAAGTCTGTAGGTACTTAAGTTTTTTCTAGTAAAATTTTCTTGCCTAGAAATCTGTTCCTGAGCATGCCTAAATCTGCTTAATTCTGTAGCACTTATTTCTGTGCTTAATGGGGATATCTCTGTTGGGACTGGCCACAGTGTGTATCCTGTGAGGGAGGCAACTCTGCATCCCAGCACAGAAGACCCTGTGCCAGACCACACTAAGTCAGAAGCGTCTGTGAACTCAACTCATTCCCCCATCCCTTTGAATCTGTGCCTGGATGTGCTGCTTCTGTTCCAGCTTCAATGTATGTGTGATTATGCTCCTTCCCCCTCCCTTGTGAAATGCTAAATTAGTGGTCACTCTATTCCCCACAGCCTGAGAGATTCAGCTTCCCTTTTCCCACATCCCAGGGGGATGGTTGAATCTCTGGGCCACTTTGTGAATGTGCTCATATTCCCTGGCTTGAAACCATTTCCTGTTGCCTGAGTTGCTCGCTGTTGCTGGATCTTAAGGGCAGCGAAAGCACTCTAACTCTGCTTGGCAGCACAGTGGTTAGGTTGTAATCTCCAAAGAGGAATTGTGGAGCGTTTTTTTTCAGCAAATACAGAATAGAAGTTGGATCCAGATCTGGGTTCTAGGTCTCCCCTTCCCAAGGACAGTCATTAACTTGCTCCCAGGTCCTGTTTCAATTATAGTTCCAGTATGCTGTCCAGGAACCTGAGGTCTTTCTAGACCTGCTAGTATAGCAGCTTAATGCACTAAAGGATTTGCAAAAAACTGCATTTCTGATCTGGGAGAAAGCCCTAATGTCTGTATTGCAGGTGAAGAAAGTTGCACAGTTTTATGAGAAAAGGATACCATGAGCTCTTAAGTCCAGAGTTCAGAGAGAAAGATAATTGTGTTTCTGTAGGCCAGGAGTAAGTATCTAAATTAAGGACATGGGAGGGATCTCACAGCCAGATGCTCTTCTTACTGTTTGCTTTTGAACAGCGTAATTTCTTCCTTAACTTGCTGGAAATTTTTTCCCTATCTGATGTTTAACTGTTCTTGTGTATTAAATAAACAGCTGTCCAATGTCTAAAGTGTAACTGTGAATTTCAGTAGATAGCAAGCTGCCTGAAAGACAGCCTCTGTGGTGCTCAGCATGGCAAAACCCATGTGCGTTTGTGGATGTCAATGCATACATAATTTTGTGCCAGGAAAACACAACACAGTAAACCAGGTGGTGTTCAGAACAGCACACAGCTAGCCCAGAGTGCCAGTGTACCATTCTCAGAGGAAACCCCAGGTGTCTGATCACTAGAGACATAAAAACCTCCCATTTGGCAAATCACTCAAACATGAAAATACCTTGAGAGTGTGGAGGCACTGGAAAATTGAACTAGTAGGCAGCTCTCTCACAAGCCACTGATCCACTAAGGGTAAGTCATGGACCTGCTGTTTTAAAGAGGCACAGTGCATCCACACTTGGCCAAATGTTGAATTAGGCCAGACCAGTGGCCCAGGCTGTGCAGGCCAGTGTGTGACAGCACAGCCAAAGAGCAGAGGGAAATTTTGCTTCACCTGTGCCGTGAGTCCCAGCTAACAGCATGAAATCTGTGCTGTGTGTTGCATGGGCAGGGGCACCAGCCTGGCTCTTGGCAGAAGGTGCAGTTGCTCTGTGTGCACAGGGTGTGTGGCCTCAGCAGAGGATCACTCCAGCTCAACAACAACAAATCCTACTGAATATCCCGGGGTTTCGTAAGTAACGAGTACAACGCGCTTCAAAAACACTGTTTCCTACAAGCGTTCATGTCTTCGTTTGTAACAATCACCTTTTCATGTATTAAAATAAACATTGCTGAAGGATACAAAACAACACTGAATTCTTGACAAGATTTTTGTGCTTGGTCTCCAGCTGTTACAGATGCCTGGTGGGGTGGTGGTGGAGAGGTGCGCTTGGTTATAAACGGGTTGGGACCTGAAGGTGCAGGCTGACATCTAGTGACAAACTGAGAGAACCTTCAAAGACCGGATATTCTCATCAGGCAAAGACTTTGATTCTTTAGGGACGTTTAAGTACCTCAGCCCCGTAAATAACTAACCAAGGTCTTAATGTAATAACAACCTCCAATTGCATTTCCAGGTTTCCCTTTGAAATGCCTCTTCGGTGGAAATGCTGTTTCACTTTCTCAGTGAGTTATTCTGGCACTCACTTTAGCAGTAAAAAAGGTCCAGTTCCCTTCATTCCTGTTCACGACTGTCTGCTCTAAAATTGATTATTCAATTGAGTGTGTGCACAGAAGCTCTGATCCAATTTGTATCCCTGAGCTGGAGCACGAACAGATATGGGTGTGGTGCAGCTCAAGGACATTAGATTGAGAGCTTGGATCTTCTTTTGTACATGAGGGTTATTTCTCAAAAGAGAATTTTTATTTTTCCATTTAAAGGAGGTTACTGAAAATATCTTTTAATCATGATGAGAGCAGTTAAAAGAATCTTCTCTAGATACACTCCTAGTAGCAGTCGGTGCCATGAGTAGCCAGTTAACTAATTCTAAACTCTTCTCTGTGCTAAACTGTAGCTGATAATACTCATCAGCAGGTTTCTCTGCCCATGTCTGTGCATAGACTCAGAGTCCTTCCCAAAATCTTAACTGTAAAATATAGACTCACAGGATGGCTGAGAAAATTAGGCCAAAAGATCAGCTGCAGACAGAAGCAGTTTCTTTAGCTAACAATTTTTTGGAAACATTGCGTTCCTGGTTGGAAAGGACTGATTACCATTCAGTGTGGGAAATAACAAAATAACGCTGTCTAGCTGGGATACCAGCTCTTTCCTTTACTCATCCACTGAGATACTGTTTCTCCAAGTACTTGTGCTTTTCCTTCAGATCAGCTGAATGAGTATGGTCAGTTGTACACTGATCAAATTAACTGTTCAGCACTGACTTCTAAAAGCATTGTTCAATGAACCCTTCCACTTTCACTCAGCTGAACCTCACACTGGATAAAGTAGGAATCTCGTGGAGTGGCCTGTGTCTGTATTTGTGAAGAAGTCTGGTCAGCACGTTGACATCAGGAGGGGTGGCTCCCACACCAGGGAGTTGTGCCACCATTCCAGGGGTCCTTAATGGGCTGAAGAAATAGTCTGACAGGAACCTCAGGCACCTGGACAAAGGGAATAGCAAACTCCTGCATTCTCTGCACCAGCACGGGCTGGAGTCCAATTGACTCCAGCCAATGGACTCTGGAAAGCAGAGCGGGAGCTGGGGACAAGTGCCCATGAGCCATTGAGGGGCCTGTGCAGCAAAGGCAGCAGCACCCTGGGCTCCATTGGGCAGGACACTGCCAGCAGCTCAGGGGAGGGGCTCCTTGTCCTCTGCTCAGCCTGGGACACACCTGGGATGCTGTGTCCAGTCCTGGGCAGGTTACCCAGTTCTGGATTGTTTACCAGGGAGGCTGCAGTATGGAGGAGGGCTTGGAGCATTTGCCATGTTAGAGGAGGCTGACAGAGCTGGAGGTGTTCAGCCTGAACCTGAGAAGGCTTTGTCAGTGTGTGTAAATACCTATTGTGGGTGCAGATAAAGAAGACTAAATCAGACTCTTCTCTGTATTGTCCAGGGAATGGACGAGAGGCAATAGGCACAAACTTAAATTCCATCACTGAAATGTAAGAAGAGAAAAAAAACCCTTTCAAAGGGTGTGGTCCAGAGTTTCCAACTTTGGAGATGCTCAGAATCTGACTTAACACTGATTGTACTGTTTTAGTAACCTTGTGCTGAGCAGGGAGCTTGGATTGGGTCCTCTCCAGAGGCAATCCCAACTATTCTGTGGTTTTATGTGATTTTCTGATAGCAAATAGATTGCTCTGGATATGTCTTTGTTCCAATACAGTAGAATTAGCATTAGTGTCTGTCTTGCTTGATGTTTATTCTGAAAAACCTCTACAAATTTTATGCCCTCAAATCATCTACTACTACGTATTTCAAATCACTGATTAAATGATTTTTAAAAATGTTTTAATTGCTTTTAATTTCTGCTGAAATGGTGGAGGGGCCTTAGAGGAAATACTGTCTTCCTCTTGCCCACCAAAAGTCACTTCCTGCTGAAATCCAGTCCCTTGTTCATAGGCCAATCCAGTGATGGATATAGAGGTATAGAGAGCAAACCATGAGCTCCTGAACTGAAGGTAAAAGAGATCCTACAGCAGTAGTAAATAACTGCTCAGTTTGTACAGTGGATCATAAATGGGGAAAAGAAGAATCTGGTTTAAATTTCAGATCTAGGATTACATTTTTAGAGATGTAAACTGAAATCTTGAATTTTGAGCATACATGATATAAAGTAATTCCAAGGAAAATACTCCAAAATGCAAAATCTCTGTCCAGAAAAGAACACCACCCTTTGATAAGGTGCCATCTTTCTCTCAGAGAGAATCATAGTTCCAAAAGCTGTTTTATTGCCATGTTTTGCAATGTTATGGTAATCTTACAGTCTAACAATATTTGGGATAGGATATGTTTCTTAAAGGCCTGCTTGTTGGGATTGAGTGCTTTGTTGGAACTGCAGCACTTATTAAAGAAAGAAGTGCCTCAGCCCTCAAAATCTGTGGAAACTGAATAACTTGCAAATCGCATTGCAAGCTAACAATATTTTAATTTTTTAAAATCAGATCTGAATGTTGAAAAAAATACATTTGCACTTACATAGTGATCTGCCAGCTTGCAACCCCAGTGTAAAGCTCCCAGACTTCAGCAAAACGCATCTCTGTCAGAAACGTTTCCTTTCCCTCTTGTCCCTCCTTAGACTCCACAAATCTGCTTTTTGTCATATCTCCTTCCCAGCACCTAATGAGCAGAGGGGCCTTCAAAACAGAGGTGCCCAAGACTCGGATGCTGCCTCCCTCTGTGATGTCCCCCTGTCCCTGGTGCATGCCAGCTGCTGAGGGCCAGTGCAATAAAAACTCATCTGCCAAGCCAGCGGGGAGCAGCTGCACTGCAGGATTGGCTCCCGACAGGAGTTTGATGCCAAAAGCGCCCACGGGGGCTCCCACCACCACACGTCCATAGGGCAGCGTCTGCAATGCATCAGGCAACCGGGCTACGGCTGGCAACGAGCGGCTTTTTAAGCACAAAAAAAACCCCCAAATAGAACGGGACGGCAGCGGCGGAGG
>VWZP01007235.1:0-77964 GCA_013396995.1 Dicaeum eximium
CCCAGCCTGGGGCACTGCAGGGGTTTCTTGGGCCATGAGGGCAGGACCAAGTCCTTGTTCTTCTTGAACCTCGCCTTGCTGGCCTCACACCATCCAGCCAGCCTGGCCACAGCCCCCTGCAGAGCACATTGAATCCCCCACCCACCTTGGTGTCGGCTGCAAACTGCCTGAGGGTGCCTCATCCAGATAATATACAGATATATTAAAGAGGACCTGCCTACCTGTGATGATATTTGTGAAAACTGTGCCCATTTGATACCAGCATTTTGGCTGTGCTTCAGTCAGGCTTGATGTGACAATGATCCCTCTGCTCCTAAAATCTGTGTATGGAAGAGGTGCAAAAGCCAACTGTTAGTGTCCTGTAGAGTTCTGCATAAAACCCATGGATGAATAAAGCTCTTTTTCCTTAAGAAGGATCTGTGCAGACCTGATGCACACAGTTACACCTATTTCAAAGAGATATTTTGATGTCCCCCCACGTATTCATTGGAGGTCTCAGTGAGGCCTCCATAAAGAGCTTGTAGATGGTGATGAGTCTGCTAATAGCAGTCAGCAAAGATGACTCTGCTTTCTTAACCTTTGAGCATATGGCTGCATAAAGCTGCATAACTAGCAAAACAATCATCCAGGTAGTACCTGACAGTTCTTTCTATTTTTTAAAATTAATTTTATTGGCTGTGACAATATGTTCTGTCTTGATGCAAGCAAAAGTAAGCACTCAAACCTGAGGGACAAACAGCAACCATTGGTGAGGGACTGGAGAAGACAGAGCACCTGACAGTCTGCAGAGAGGAGCCAACAACATCTGGGGAAGCTCCAAGTCTGTAATTGGATGCTGGGAAATATTATCCACAGTGCTGTTAAATTGCTATCAGCCTTAGAGAAGAATTCACAAGAAGTTCTACCAAGGAAATCCAGAAATGAAACAAGCTTTATGTTTAAGTCCTTTTGAGCCTTTGTGCAGAGTTTTTCCTGGCAGCAAAGTCCTGCATGCAAGCTGTCAATACAAAAAGTTCATGCTGAAATGTAAATTCACTGAATGGGAAGCATCTCATGAGCCATGGGGACAGGCTCTGGTGGCTTTCTCTCCCAGTTACACAGAAAACTGAGGATGATCCAATGGTTGGAGCTTCCACGCAGGCTATGGGCTCTGTTCCTGGCTGCTGGTGCTAACTTCAGCTGGTTGTTTTGCTCCAGGTCCTTATGAAGGGCCAGGGCTCATAGCCTCAAGACATAGTATTAACTATGATATGTTAAATGAGAGCCTGTAATTAACCTAGTCACCTCCAGCTCTCTCTGATCACTCGAGAGAAGTCAAGAATAAATTAATCATCTTAGTGTCTACTCCCCCTTACTCTCTGAAGGTACCTATAGCAGCTGCTCTACTGAAAGTGGAGACATTTAGATTAAATGTTAGGAAGAAATTCTTTACTGTGAGGGTGCTGAGGCCCTGGCAGAGGTTCCGCAGAGAAGCTGTGGCTGCCCCACCCCTGGAAGTGTCCAAGGCCAGGTTGGATGGGGCTTGGAGTGATGTGGGATAGTGGAAAGTGTCCCTGCCCATGGCAGGGGATTGGAATAAAATGTGCTTTAAGATCCCTTTAACCCAAACCATTCAGTGATTCTATAAACTACCTCAGTTAGATTCTATAAACTACCTCAGACTAAATTTGAATGTGAGGTGTCTGAGCATGAAATCAGTAGGAATTAAACCCTAAAAAAACTTTGAAGGTCACTCACTTTGTCTAAATTTTCATATTTGTGATGAACCTGAGTTTTATTATCTCAGAGAATTGTGCACTGTATTACAGACTGTAATCAGGCACAGGGATGCCTCCACTGGCAGGATGATGGTACAAAAAGCATCCTTCTTTTCCTTGTTACTGGCTCAGTCCATTTAGGTGACAACTCACCCAGAAAAACCTCATCCATCCCTTATCTGACCATTTGTTTGCCTGATCTCCCTCCTCAGCTATGGGTAATTGTGACTCCCCAATGATATTACAGCAGCAACTATGGAGATTGATATTTTGGCTGTGTTACTGTCAGATTTATATAATCTGAGAAATACTTCTCTGTTACAAATGAAAATAAACATGACTTGGGAAAGGAAACAAACAACTTAACTCTGACTTTTGTTTTAGGATCACTTCTCAGCTCTATTCCATAAATAGAGTCTGTCAGGATGCCCACTTATTTATATTCCTGTCAAGATGAGTATAGAAGGACAGTCAGAAACTGCAAAATAAATCCCAGGTATGGTGATCATCCTTCAGCTCCAATTTTAGACATCTCATTCTGTATAGTAAGAAAAAAACCCCTAACATTAAGCAGATGCATTTTAATGTAACTTGATAGTTGAGCTGAGCTATAATAGAGTTAACCAAGTTGTGGGTTGTCATTTCTGCCTCTTTTTGCAAAGCAGCTTCCTTTATGCCATTTATTATCATCCTTGCTAACAATCATCTTTCCTTGATTTATCCCATGTTGCAGTCCATCTGGTGCCTTAAACTCCAGCTTAAGTTTTTATTTAAAAAAAAAAAGCTTCAGCGCTCATTCAGCACAATTTGCTGGAAATATTCATTGGTTCTTTTTACTTGGAAAACCCAAACCAGTATGGACCAATTTCTCATTTTGTAGTGATGGATATGTGTACATTTCAGTCCTAGTGGTGGATGTGTATACAGTGCAACTAATGCTCATTCATATCAGCAATACATATACACATTGCTATTCCAATAATAAAACATATAAGTCATTCCAGGTTATTATAAGTGGGCCCAGAAATCCAATACATCATTTTGGTCTTTTGAGATTTTCAGCTATAAATCTCTGAGTTGTTTGACATGAATTTGTGCTGTTATTTCCCAGGAGAAATTAACTGGGAATATTTTGGCCCAAGTGAGCCTAAAATGCACTCTGTCCATGTTAAACATATCTGGAAAAGTTTTGTTGGAAAAGCTTAGATATCTTTACTGGAAAAGAGATGCATATTCTTATCAGATTTAGTGGAGTTCTAATGATATTCTCTGTGTTTGCATAACAAGAACAAAAATATACACCCTGTAATTGAAGAAGTCTGTGTGCTTCCTGTGTCTAAGTACTCCGATGGAAATCATAGAAGGATCCTTTACCCATCACTGAGTTTCCTTCAGCAGCTGTTGCAGAAAGTGTTGCCACTGGGAAGTTAATTTCTTATATAGTCAACCACCATGTAATAGGAGATGCGTGTCAGCAGGGTCCAGATACACATCACTAGTCTCCTTGTTATCCAGAAATCCTTAAATCATCACTCTCTAATGAAACAAGAAATGTGTATTCTAAATTCATAAAGATTTATAAACATTCACTGCTGCCATCTGACAGATTTATGCATCACCTGCAGTTCTCTAATTCTTCAGCTCTGTCCTATGAGCTGTGGGAAAATGATGTTCCTGCACCATTATGCAGGGCTGAGAAATTTGAAAAAGGTCAAGTTACAGAGTCTGAGGGAACTGGATGACTAAGAATGAACCACAAAGGAAGAACAAGCCACTTAAATTGATAAATCATCAGACAAAAAAATTGCACAGGAGCTTGCCTTGTGGATGGCTTTTTTGCCTGGTGTCTGACAGGGTAGTCCCTGGATTCCAGGGCAGACGTACTGCTGCATGGCACTGGAGCAGTGCACAGTGTTCTGGCTTTTGAATAGTCAGTACAAGACAAAAGGATTGTCAGAAAATAATTTTCTTCCTCCTATAAGGAGCTGACATTTCATTACAGAAAGCAATACCCTCTGCCCACACACAACATGTAAACCTCTTAAAGCTGTTCTTTAAGCTGTTAGCATTCACTCTAGAAACTGGGAAGCATTTCCCTTAAATTTTACTTTTCTAATACATCAGGCTCAGCATAATCCACAAATGAAAGGTCTGTTTTACCACTGGAATTCACCCTGATAGCCCAATACAGACTCCACTTATCTGTGTTGGACTAAAATGACATCAAAGTTTGATGTGATAAATGAAGAATCCATGACTTCCTCCAGGGAATTAGCTACAGTTTAATAATCTGTAGCCTTACAAAAAATGATGACTAACTTCCAATAGAAAATAGTGTAGATTTAGCTTCCAGCAATTGGGGTTTGGTCTGCATTCCTTCTCCAAACTGAAGAGCCCTAGTACATCTAGTACTTCGCTTCCACGAATTTTCTGATATTTTATAATCAAAACACTTTTGATTCCTGTCTAATGATGCAATAAAATATTTTGTGTACATTATTCAAACTTCTCCCTTTCTCTTTACAGAATCTTAAATCATGCATCTGGCCAGATGTGGAAATGAAATCACCTCCCAGCATAGCTATGGATTGCAGGGTGTTGCTCCCCTGAAAGCCTCTGCAGATGTGCTGATGCCATGGGATCAGGGCTCTGGATCCACAGAGAAATCCACCTATTTGAATAAGGAAGGGGAGACAGTGATGTGGTCACTTCACACTTACATTCAGGAAATTACTCTGCAACAGCATTAATTAATGGGTCATGGAAGAAATAGAATCTCTTTCAGCATCTCCCTTAATCTCACTCCTGTCTCTTCATCATCTGCCAAGATTGGTTTTGTCTATAAACAACATCAACAATGATGGGGTTTGGTGTATTACACAATCGCCAATTTAGGTGTGAAAGCAGGTCTGGTTGAGAGCTGTGCAGGGTTTGCTGTTGGTGTTGATATCCCTCAATGTAAACTGTCTTCAGTTTATGTGTCTCTAGTGCACAGGGATAGTCTTGCCCAGGTATGAGGCTCTGTGGCACTGAGTGCCTCATGCAAACCTTATTTTGCCAGGTCTGTGCAGATGCTTTTGGCAAGGATGTGCAGACCTGGACAAAAACTGTACTAACAAGTGTACATAGAGTTTGAGTAACACCCTGTGAAACAGGTGATTACTGTAATTCCTACTGCCAAGAAACTGGCACATTCATAGAAAGAAATGGCAACACCTCGGTGGGGCTGAGTTGATAAAAGAAATTGGGTTTCTTAATTTCCACAATGTCCCTACTCATAAGTCCAGCCACTTTTCTCTGAAAAACAGATTCAGAAACTGAATAACCCAGCAAAAACCAGCTCCTCAGGAAAGGAGCACATCAGCATGTGTTTTACAATGGGAGCCTTCTGACAGGATCTTGGTTTCAGTCTAGATTTCTTGGATTTCACACATATGAGATCACGAGTGTCATTACCTATGGAGAAGTAAGAAATGGGTTTGCAATGCATTTATACAAGAATTCATTAATGATCACGATTTATTTACTACTAACAAAAGAAAACAGATGTGCTGATGTTTTCTCAGAGTATGTGTGTGTGTGTGAACATACCATTCCAAAGTTCTTTATGTTGTGTAAATCAGAAGAAGACACAGTGGCAAGGCCAGGTGGTCAATAAGAGATTATATTAAGCAAACAGCAAATGTCAGTAAAATGTATTTCTGCCTGACGAGGCAGTGGATAACTGCAGATAGCTCCAGCAATCTGTGCTCAGTTTTAGCCTCCACTGTTACATTGGGTAAGCTACCAGCTCGAAGTAATTTGTAATTTTAAATTAGTACAAGGCTCATGACATTTCTCTTTTGGGACTGTTCCAGTGAGAGTTTTGCTGCCATCATGTTCACATTTAAATAGGTAAGGCTGCTTTGGTCAAACTCTATTTATCAGTTCCATGTTCCCGCTGTTTCCTTGGAAGCCAAAAATGAGATCAAAAGGGAGTGCAAAGGCAAACTTTTACTGTTAAGTCTTCATGTTTTCTGAGTTTTTGTTATTTCAGTTTAATTCTGGTTTTCACTTGGGGAGATGTAAGAACTCCAAGTATTAATGTGTTACTTGCCAACTCCTCTGGACTGGAGAAAGTGATTATTAGATGTACAAACAGAGAAAGCTGGGTGGAAGCTTTAAAATGTATTGCTGTGCTTCTGTCAGCTGGAATTATCTCTGCTACCTGCCAGCTTGACTTGTTATGTGGAAAGGAAAGCACGACAAAAACAAACAGAAAGAAAGGAGAAATTCTGAAACATACTTGCCACCTTCATCCAGTGGGGATGACCTGTCCTGTGACTGTATGACCCCCTTACCCTGCCAATCCTGTTTTTGGGATCAGATTGGAGCAGAGCAACTTTCATCTCCTCTGCTTTTGAAATTTGTTTCTCAACATGCTGTGGTAGGTGAAGAGATGAGCAGTGGTGGACTGAGATCAAAGGGAAACAAAGAGATAGGAGAGCAAGGCTAATGCCTTTGTCTCTCCTCAAAAAGTGGACTCATTATCAGGAGGTAAAGTCCAGTGTGATTCTCCCTCAACCCAAATCACTTTTATGTATTTTTCTAGACATTTCTAACATTGCAGAGCCTGTAAGAGCCTTAACACAGTTAAAATTGTCATAACATTCCCCTGATCAATGGGAAAGCTGGGTATGAATCCTTGAGGGAAATCATGGCAAGTGGATCTGCACACAGCTCTTCTCTGTCTGTCCTTCCCCAGCATGAAGAGCTTGAGTGGATCAGAGGAGGTCATGAAGATGATCTGGGGCTGGAGCATCTCCCATATGAGAACAGGCTGAGAGAGTTGGTTTTGTTTAGCTTAGAGAAGATTCCAAGGAGACCTTACAACACCTCCCAGTGTTTAATGAGGGCTTACAGAAAAGATGGGGAAGGACTTTTCCTCTGGAGGTGTAGTGACAGGACAAGGGGGAATGGCTTCAAACTGAAAAAAGTAGGTTTATCTTAGGAAGAAATTCATCCCTGTGAGGGCCTGGCACAGATTGCCAGAGAATTGTGGCTGCCTCATCCCTGAGAGTGTTCCAGGCCAGGTTGGGTGGGGCCTGGAGCAACCTGGGACAGTGGAAGGTGTCCCTGCTCATGGGAGGGGGTTTGGAATGAGATGATCTTTAAAATCCATTTAACCCAAACCATTCAGTGATTCTATGAATGTGATTATTTTCACTGAAACATCTATGGAACAGGAAATTATCCAAACATGAAAAGCAAAATCAGATTATCTAGTCTGTGATTCCAGTATTTGTGAGTATATTTTGGTTGTAAATAGGAAGGCAGCAGGTCACTGCCAAGAGACATAATGTAATCAGGGAGTGCAGGAAACTGAGCTCTCAGATAAATACTTCTCTTGGGCATCACCGTATTCCAAAGAGGGGTGAGGTTAGGAAAACTTCTGTTTTTGTCCATGACCTGCTTTTGTTTCTTCATTTTTAACTCTTTTCAGTCTTTGCCAAATTTCACTTTATTCTCTTCTCTCACCAGCCCACATTGTTGGAGGCAAAGGTTTCTGAGAGAGTCCTGTTGGAAATGATACCACAGCACTCCAGCAGCAGTGTAGTTTAGTGAGATACTTCACACAAAGATGGATTAATTTGCATAAAACACAACTAATTTCAGTCTCTCACACTCACAAGCACTAAGAGGCTTTTATTTTAACCAGCCTGCCCATAATTCAGGCATTAAGGCACCTGTTTCCAGGAGTATGTCAGGGATTGTTTGCAGTGAGTGGAGGATAAGGAAATCAACTTTTGAGACCTGCCCCACATTCTACATCTTCTTCAGTGAGTGCTGTTGGTTTGGGATGTGTCTCATTGTGCCAATGAGGAGCTGAAAGTGATTAATGTCTTTATCCTGACCCACCTCTCTGAGCCATCAGGATTGAGTCACTGTCTCTGCTCCAGAGCTGCTTGTCAGGAGAAATTGCAGGAAGCTGTGTGCTGGGATCTCCATGACCTGCTGCTGTAGGTGTCAGCAGCAAATGCCATTTGGCACCTCTTCTTCTGCTGTTTTGTTCCTGTGCCTTCACATTCAGCCTTGATTCATATCAGTATAAACATTTTTTTTCTACAATTTATCACAGCTGTAGAACTTTCCTGGGCATCTGTTTTCTAATATATCATAGGCATGTTGGTAGATGCTGACAAAAAGAGGTGATAGCTACCTCTTATGATGCAATGTTTTTCACCTCACAAATCTCACAAGCTCTTGGTATTGTCCCAGGTATTTCAGCAATATATTACAGTAAACTTTCCTCCTTCCTGGCTCAGGATTACAAAGGAATATTACAGTTTACTTCCTTCCACATAAGGATTTTGCCTATAAATTTTAATCTGATCCAATCTTAATATGTTCTCTATTTTATTGGATTCTGGTGAGGGTTATGATGTGTCTTGCTACTTTCCCAGCTTCCTTTATTCAATTTATATAATTCCTGTTTATCCAAGACAAACCAAAAAGGGTTTGAGAGAAAAGGAAAAAAGGTAGGACAGACAAAAAGAAATATTTTGAATAAGGGAAAAAACAAGTACTGAGTTCACTTTAAAGTAATATTCCAAGTACTCTATTTGCATATTCCAATGTTCTCATTCTCCCCATTTTGGTGCCAGATGGACCTAATTAACTTGCCCCATCCCAAAAATCTTGAGGCTAATTGAGAAGCCTTCTGGAATGAGGGGCCCCAAACCTCCATTTGACTGTTATTATTTTCAATTTCCTTAAACATTCAATTATTCATGTCTCTATTTCTTGTTAAAGAATATTTTAGTCCTTACGTACACTTAAATGTCTATATATATATATATATATACAATTTATATGTATTCATAATGTATATTTACACACTGTATATACATATTTAAATATATGTATGCAAAGTGAATCTATGTGTAGTATCACACATATTTGTACTCTCTATATTTATATATAGAAAGAGAAATCTGCATCTCTAGAGATATGTACATATTTTTATCTATGAACACTCCCAGATCCAAAGGAAATGGGCAGCCAAAGAGCTCTTTGATCACAAGGGCTCCTGACTTGTATTTTCTTGGATAAAAGCTGTCCTTAAATGATTATTATTGAAAAAAAAGAAGGAAATTTAGAAGGGACTGTGTGACTATAAGCTCAACCCTTGAAAGTAAAGCAGATGATTCTGCCAGAGACCTCAAAGGTATGAATACAAATCACAAAAGTTAAATTAGAGGGCACTGAAAAAGTGCAACCATGACATCTAGATAGAAGAACTTCAGTGTTTACATGAATTTTTACAGACTAACAGCCACAATGGACAGCAAGGACAACTGTAAATTGCATATATGAGCATAAGAACATTAACTTGTTGAACAGGCTTCTTTCTTCAAATATTTGCTGAATTGGTCTCTGGTGTCTTCTACTGCTACAAATCTGAGCAGTGATTTGTTGTTATGAAAGGAAAATATACATGGAGGAAGGAGGGGGTGAACATGGAATGCCTGTGGGATGCAGGACCAGAGCATAATTCATCCCACCTCTGCCTATGCAGAATGATTTCATGCAGATGGAAACCACAATCTGTGTGTGGATGGAGACACAAAGCAATGTGAGCTCCTACAAATCCCAGAGACTGTCAGTGTGTGTGGGTTTTTAGTTAATATCATGAATTTCCAGAATCTTCTCCAGAAAGTGAGGTGGGACCTGTCATCTGGCCCGTAGTAGGTACCACAAATCTCTGTACATTTCTTTCTAAAGACAGCTTCAATAGAGCTCAGGAAATGTTGGGCATAGGATAGAAATTGCCTACAGGATTTAGCATCTTCCTTTTTTCTGTCTGATTTTTTATTTTAGTGGGGTTAGTAGAAAAAGATATAGAGGAATGAGGCCAATGGAAAAGAACAATGCAGGAAATTTATAAGGAGGGTAATGCATCCAGTTATAATTTGAATCCCAAACAGCGTGCTGTTAAGTGTCAATGCAGTCTGGCACTACTTTTAATTCATTTTCTTTGGCCTATCAAGGCAAGCAGGCTAAAACACACAATCTATTTTTTCACTTGGCATTTCTCTACCCATCAAACCATTTCAAGTAGCCTGAGAGTAATTTCACATTATGACCACTTCCCTTTAACTTGGGCCAACTCAAGCGTGGAGAATTAAAATTAATTATTCAACGACAACAAAGGCTCAAATGTTATCAAATTTGGCTGGTTTGTTGGTTTGTTTGTTTTTCTCCTCTCCAGGCATTTCACTTCCCCAGGCTCTGTCCTCCTCTTGTACATGGCATTTTGAAAGGCGATGACAGATTGCAAATTCAACCCAAGGTTGCTGAACCGTTCAGCAGAGTCAAGGGAGGCCTGATGAATTCCTTTTATGTGTCCTGCATAAGTGTGCATTAAACACTCGTTAACAATGTGATGGTCTGAAGTGTGTTGCAGTTTTGGTACAATAAATCATTGTTCCTCCGTTGACTTGGAAAATCTCTGTGCCTCCTGCGAGCTGCTTAAATGCCACTGTACATAACGGAGTATCCTTGAGGTGAGACAAATCCTCACTGTATGTTTGTGGTGCTGACAGCAAACTTCACCTTCAGCAATGTGGGATGTGAGAAGGGGAGTCCAGGGCTGCTTGAGATGCTCTGGGGTGTCCAGGACAGCCACGTGTGGCAGTGAGATGTGCCCTGGGCTTGTAACGCATCAGTGCCATTGGCAAGGCCACCGCTGGTTATTTCATCCTGTGACAGATCTTTATCATCCCTGGCACTCTGGCATTTCCTTCAAACAGTTAAAGCACCAGAAACTGGAATAGGAAAACTTCTCTTATATTAAAAAACCCCCTTCTATTTTAAAACTTCTATAAATAGATAACTTCTGCAGAGATGCTGAAGAGTACAGGCTTTGTACAAATGTTTTTCCCTGACCAAAAAATTTTCAAAATTAGTAAAATCTCAAATTAACAAACCAAAACCACTACAGCAAGTTTTTTTTTTCCCTGAATTTGGGTCCTGTAGCTCTGGCAGAAAGGTGAGTTCCTGTCTCTTTTTCTAATGGGTTTTTACAGAGTGATGTGCACGGAAACCTCTAGACCCAAGTTTAACACCTGCTTCCTTTCAGAAAGCTTGTCCTTGTTGCTTTTAGTGTGTTTTCACTGAAAAATAAAAAAAGGCACATGGTTAAATCTGTTCTCCATATGTTTGTTTAGAACAAGGAGAGTTTTAGGAAGAAAATTGGTTACACTGAGCTTTACTGGGAGTTGTGCTTCAATTCTTAAATTTCTTCCTCAGACTGGAGAAATGAGGGCTTCAGGGAGAACACACAGCACCTTTCAGTGCCTAAAGGGAACTTACTGGAAGGCTGGAGAGGGACTTTTCACAAGGACGTGGAGAGATAGGACAAGGAGGAAGGATTTAAATTGATAGAGGACAGGTTTAGATCAAATATTAGGAAGAAATTCTTTACTGTGAAGGTGGTGAGACTCAGGAGTGGTTGCCCCATCCCTGGAAGTGTTCAAGGCCGGGTTGGATGGGGCTTGGAGCAGCCTGGTCTGGTGGAAGATGTCCCTGTTCATGGCAGGGAGGAAGAACTGGATGGGCTTTTAAGGTGCCAAACTATTCCATGATTCTGTGATTTTCAGAGGACTTAGTAGGTGAACTGGCTGCTCCAGAGGTCAAAGCACACCCTGGAATAACACACAGACATGTCCCTGAAGAGAGCATAGATGTGGGAGAGTTGGTCACTTGAGTCACAGAGGGCAACAGGGTGGGACAGGATATAAACCTGTGAGTTTTATCAGTAATTTTTTTTTGTATTTTTACCTTTTTTTAAAAAAACCTTTTATTTATTTTTATAATTTTTTTTTAACTTTTATTATCACTAAGTTAAACATTGCCAGGACATATTTGCCAAACCATTTGCCAAGTTCACAGGAGTACAGGACTCCAGTTTGGTCCATTATAGCTCTGTCTTCAGCACACTGCTGAAGGTTGGGGAAACTGAGGCACAAACCCAACAGGCATGGGCAGGTGACAAATCTTGTTGTCTGGGTGTTTTGCTATTGGTATTTACAAGGGGACACAGCTGGAAAATTTGATGTGTTCTGCTGCAGTGGTCTGTGGTTTAAATGCCAGCTAAGGAAGAATGCAATAACACTGCAAATATCTGCAAAATGTTAAGTCAGGGAAGAAACCAGTCAAGAGACCATCATGAATAACTATTACAAGTAAAGCATAGGACAGTATAGGCTCTGTATCAGGAGGTTTCCATGGGAAGTGCTGGACTTCTTCTGATGGGAATATTTAATGATTGGACAGCTTGTGCTGTGGAGACTGAAGAGCAGTACTGGAAGAAACACTTCATTACTAACCATGCCTGACACGATGTGCTGGTGGGGGAGATTATTATTCCAAGTAGGTTTCTCTTCTCTTTTCTTTTTTTTTTTTTTCCTTTTAACTTACTTCTTGTGTATGTTCATTATTTGCTAAAAGGCAGAATGACTCTGGAATCATTCAGGCTGTATGAAAGCTTCCCACAGAGATTAAACATCTCCTGGGTAGAGTTTGTCTTGTGCACACCAGAACGTCAATCTTCCTCACCTGGAACCACAGTGGGGTATTTTAACTGGATGTCTTCATCAGATCTCTGCTGACAGCATGTCAAAGCATTTCTGGGGAATGACTCATTTGCAAATAGCTTTCCTACCTTTCCCTTCTCCCTTCACTCCCTGTCTCCTTAAATTGCATGCTATAAATAGTGCTTGAAGAAGCAGAGATTTGAGAAGCAGCACATTTCATATCAATCAAGGGTAGGATGCTGCCAGGGCTGGAATTTCCTCCAGAAGGGGGTGGATCCAAGTTGATTTTTGTACAGTTCTGAGTGTGGCTGTCATAGTCCATCAAATCAGTGACCTGTCCTGCCTGCTGCCACATCTCTGGTGGTGGCTGATTATCTCACTGACCATTTCCCATGTCATCCCTAGGAGGGGATTTCTTTCCAACACTGAGTACTTCTCATTAAGCCATTTAGCAGTTGTAGTACATGAAGATTGATCTTACGAATTTTTATCTTAGACAGTGTGGGAATCACATTTTTAATCAGTACTAGGAAATGTATTTGGTGCTGGCTGTTAATAATGCCCTGATATGACTTCTCATATCATGACAGATTGAAAATTAAATTCCTGCACCAAGGAAAAGTCTCCTAAACTTTCTTTGCATTTTGATGCTTCCAGTTTCAAGTTTAAAGCCTGTGAAGAATCGGTTTCTACTGAAATTTCCCCTTTTCATCAGAGATTGAGAACAAGCCAGTTTGTATTAAACACATTTCCAAAAGATGTGAATTCTGTATGAGTGGAGGAGGAGTGATGTCTAACAAGGGGTTTTCCCTATTCCCCTCTGACTTCCCCTGTGTTCCTCCCTAACCTTTGGCTCATCTCCTTGCACCACCTTGGAGCAGCCCTGACACACAGGTATTTCAAAACTAAGACAAATCATCCCCCAACACACAGCTCTGTCAGATCTTTTGTGCTGCTAATGGTGCAAGATTGGACTAATCTTTTCTCTCTCACACTCTGTAAATTGAGTTCAAATGATTTGGAGGAGCATAAACCAGTCTGGCAATGCTCTCATGAATATCTGATCAGCCTAAAACACTTTGAACCCAGGGACTTGGCAGAAGCAGAGACTTGCTTTTAGTATTTCTGAATTTGCTATATAGAAGTTATCAGAAAGAACAATGCAAAGAATAAAGAACCAGTATCTGTCATCTCCATACAGCAGCAAGAATTCTGCCAGTGATGGAGCTCCCTGTACACACAGGTTACACTGAGAGCAGCTGATTGAAGGGGCCAGAGATGGATTAAAAATATATATTAACTTATCCATATCATGGCTTTTTCTCTTTATAACCAGTTTTAGTTGGCAAAGGTTAGCTTTAGCCTTAGGAGGTGAGTTTTCCTCTGTAGTTAGTAGAGGAGGAAAGGGCAATTTGGAATAAAAGGCTGACAGAGGTGCTGATAAATCAGCCTGAAGTTGTTTAAAAAGAAAGAGGGAATGAAAACTGATAAACATAGAACCAACACATGGTTTGGCTTTATGACTGGATTTCTTGTAAAAACGTCATGCCTCTAGTGAAAATTTAAGCCTTTACAGGGCAGGGTTTTTATTTGTGTGTTCTGCCTCTGTGCTCAGCCTCTACTGCCAGAATGGTGTCCCAGAAAATAGCAGAGGTGACATTAAAGGGCTGCAGGACCACAGCAAGCTGTGTTCATTCCACCACACAGAAATATTATGTTGAAGTCATGTCTGCTCTTATTCTCTCATCAGACAACTGACCACAGGAAGAGGATGTGCTATTTGCAAGGATGATTTTATGCTCTCAGTTACCTGGTTATAATTCTGGTGCCGAAACACAGATATCATTGCCCTTGGAGATGCTGTGTAGAAACCCAGAAGGCCTCTATCCCTGGAAGTGTCCAAGGCCAGGCTGGACAGGGCTTGGAGCAACCTGGGATAGTGGAAGATGTCCTTGCCTGTGGCAGGAAGGACTGGAATGAGATGGTTTTTAAAATCCCCTCCAACCAAAACCATTCTGATTCTATGAACAAGTGAGGAAGCATTTTTGGTCATATGAGTGAATTTTCTAGAGTTCAGTGAAGGCATTCCTTACCTTCCTTCCCTTACAAAATTCTTGCTTGAAAATACAATTTCTGGTTATGGCTTCTGTCTGAAAACCAGCTCATCACAAAAGCAGAAGCAGACACAATATTTTTTCTTCAGCTTTGCTGGAAGAAGGATGATCTGCTTTCATGTTGAAAAAATGTAAGTTCCATCACTCTTTGAGGGAAAGGGTATTTTCAGATTTTAGGTATGTAGACTTGGTGAGAAATCTCAAAAATCCATCTTGACAAAGGACAGGATCCGGCCCTTGCACAGGGACAATTTTAGCAGAGGCAATGCTGCTGCTGCTGCCAGTAAATAAAGACCAGCAGGGAGGCAGAACCTTCACTGAAAAAAACCCACCACAAATAAAATCTAGAAGGGTAAAGAGTGAGGGAGGTGAGACCACTGGTTTGCTTACTAAGCAGGGAAAGCAGATTGAAAATAAATGGTAAATTTTGGAAACTGCTGAGACCAAATCTGAGGCCATAAATAGGTCTAAAAACTTAGTGAGAGCTCCCTTGAGCAAACATAGTCACAAATGAAAGAGGGGAGGTGAAAGTGTTCAAAAGAGGCTTTATTTTACTAAGTGCTTATTCAGGCAGAAATTAAGATTAATGTGAATGAGATATGGTTGAAAGGATATAATTGCTTAACAAGTGGTGGAAAGAAGGGATTTTTAATCTGAATTTTTAGAAGCCTGAAGAGACACAAGAATGATGTTCAATGCAGGCATTTACATTGTAGGCAGAGAATATAAACAGTCTCATAAATTACTTAGAGATATTATGAAGAAATTTACTGTGGAGGTGGTGAAGCCCTGGCACAGGGTGCCCAGAGAAGCTGTGGCTGCCCCATCCCTGGAAGTGTTCCAGGTGAGGTTGGATGGGGCTTGAAGTAACTTGGGATAGTGGAAGCTGTCCCTGCTCATGGCAGGGGTTTGGAATGACATGATCTGTAAGGTCTATGTCAACCCAAAATCTTCCATGGTTCTATGATTTTTTTGTTTGATTTAACAAGGAGTTGATTTTTTAGAGAGTTTTGCAGACTGGAGTGCAGCTCATTCATTTCCATTCTTTTTGTGATATAGAAAAGGGCAATTCACCAGCCAGAGTAACTGAACTGTTCCTGGTAGGATTCATCCCACGTGACTCTGCACATCACTGGAGAAAGTGTTTGACTTCATCTGTCCCCAACAGAGACAAGAGAGAGTGGCACTTGCAGGTTGCCTGGACATCAGGAACAGCAGAGGTGGCTGTTCCCTCTCCCCTGCCAAGACTTGTCTCTGTATTCTTCTTATTCCCCTGAGACATATCTAATTCTGCTGACATTTCCTAGGAGGAGATCCTTTTCTTTTTGCTTTTTGCTGACAGCATCATGTCGAGGCAAATCGGAACAGATCATGCTTTGTGGCAGAAAGATAAAAAGAGAAAAGGCTTTAATTAATGCTAAGATATTTCAGAGAAAAGAAAAAGTGTGAGACTCTAGATGAAAACTCAGAATGTCAGTCACGGTGTGGTTTATGCCTCGGTTCCATAATCTTTCTCTGATCTGGGATTTCAAGTCAGTTAGCAGGTTATAGATTTCTCTGATGAGGATGACTTTTAATTGTCACCCTGGATCAAATTCAGGGTCTAGCAAAAACATTGTCTGTCTCCAGTTAACTTGACTGCAAAGGAATTGTACAAATCCTCGTTGGATGTGGATACAAGATTTCTGTGGTCAGGCACAGAGCTTTTTCTGAGTAGCTAGAGTCTAGTTTAAGACTTGAAGCCTGAAGGCTATTTTTTAGGCTGAAGTTCTTTTTTTTTTTAATTTTTGGTTTTCATCTCAAAATTTTGGCTATTTTCCTTATCCTTGAAAAATGATTTTCACTGGAGTTTGCATCTGGCCAATTCTTACTTTAGTGATGCCTTGTCTGTTCCACTGTGGCAAGTTGTTCATTGTCTGAGAAAGCTTTCATTTCCTCCTACATTTTATTTTTCCTTTGCCTATATAAGATATCCTTTTACTTTTCTATTGTTATGCAAAGGTCAGCAGAAAACTCCCTGTCACCTTCATATCTCAGTTGGTTTTGAATAGGAATATTTAAGTGCTAAAATGAGAAGGAGCAGAGAACTCAACAACTTCTACTGCAAGCCCTGAACACTCTTTCAAGATAAACTACATCTTGTGCTTCTTGAAAATTATCCTTATTTCTGCTAATCCTGTCTGGTTCCTTCCCACTGGGATATAAACTCAATAATTTTGTTTTCTACAGTTGCTCCACCATCTGGTGCATTTTTACTATGCATCTACTGGTCTGATTGAAAGAACTTTGGGAAATTTGTTCCACACTGCACCTACCCTGAGTAAGCTCCATTTAAACCATTTTTTTATGTTTACAGGAACCTGCAGCTTCCTCTCCTTGTCAACCTGAAAGCTTTGCACATCACAGCAAGAGGCTGTGCTGGTTTGAACTATTAGCACATTTTTAAGGGAATATATCTTTAAAAATGTATGTAGTTATGCACATACAGCTACTTCTGAAGTTCCCAGAGATTCACTTCACATTTTCACCCAAGGAAGATTCTTCAGTCAAAATTAACCACAAAACTTGACGTTACTAGATTCATAACTTCCAGAATCACTGGGTTCTGCAGTTGTGATAGATTAATTTTAAATGGCAAAGCCCAGAAATAAAATGAATTTGGGATTTGGTCTCCTCTGTGTGCTCTGTACTGTCTGCTCACCCAGGTGACTTCTGTGTCTGTATCACAGTGGATGAAATGACAGAGGTCTCAAAGATATTAATTTCCTGTTATTTTTTTATTAAAATAAGTGGAAGAATAGAGATGTTATTGAACTGTTAGACTGAGCAGAGAGATTCCATGACTGTTCCTCCTAAAGTGGAGCCTGTCAGAAGAGCCCAGCCCTCACAACTCAAACAGGACCTGCATAAACAATGCTCTGCTGGTTCCTGTGCTCACACAACACACCACAAAACTTCTGGTTTTGAGAGTTGCTCACAAGCAGCCCAAACCCTAAATATGTAAAAATTTCAGACATGAGAATGCAGACAAGAAGAACCAACCCCCAGAAATCCAGTGTGTTTACCATTGATTTAAAGTCTCGTGTTTTTTAGCCAGACCTGTGATAGGAGCAGGACTTTGATGATACCTGTGGGTTCCTTCTGACTCAGGATATTCTAGGATTCTCTGATTTTGTGGAGAGGATGGGAAAAACTGATGGCTGGATGTTGAAGTCTGGGAATCTGTGTCACCAAATCTAATTGAACATGAAAATGCAATGCTGCATTACTGTTCTTTATGGCTGAGGCAGCCTAAAAATAGGATGTGTTGAGGAGAACTTGGAAAGTGACAAACATGGAAAACATCTCTGAAAGAAGAAAAAATAATAATGTAATACTCCCAGGGCTACCCAAGGGCTCTTCAAATTCATCTGACAAATAATCCTACATAAGGACAAGATATTATTGCCACACTGTCTAACATAAAGTCTCCAGCTAAGATTTGCACAACTCACTGCCTGATCCTGGCAAAATGCTCTCCTACGTGCCAGGAAACCAACAGGTATTCAGCAGTGACTATCAACAATATTTGTTCTTTCCCCAGCAGCACAGTTAGAGGTTCATTATATTCTTTCCACTCCTCTAATAAAGCAACCAGAGTTTGATCCAGTTACAGAAGGGCAGTCACACAAGCAGCTAAGTTAGGCAAAGTCCAATGAAGACTAAATTCCCAATTTATTTATTTGACTTCAGAGCTCCCCCATGAGACATTTCCATGCCAAGAGTTCATCTCTTGGTATGACAGATGCTAATCCACGCCATTTTTTATATCCCTAGGATGCTGGTCTGTAAACTTTTGTTTTCAGTGGAAGTTAAACAGTTAAGAAGAATGCTAGAATAGAAGAAGAGGAATAGATTTTGACTATTCTTCCACATCTGCCCTGTGGAACTGGGGAAATATTTCCAGGGTTAACTTCAGTAAAGATTGGGAAGCATTCAGATGGTGCAGGGATGGGAATCAGATAAATAAACTGTATAGAGAGATGCACAAATTGCATTTAACAGCTGAGCCAATGAATCAGTGTTGTTAGAATACATTTGATTTTCTGTGTGCACAGCAATTAAAGGAAATAGCTTGCAGGTGAATATAGAGGGGATAGATTCAGGTCTCTGCACAACAATGACGGCTGATATAATGAAGATCTAATGAGAACAAAATTGAGATTCAGAGTTACAGATGGTGTTCCTTTCCATCACTATGTGGGACATTATTTTCTTCAAGGATCTGCGGTATCATTTTTCTGTGGTGCTTTAGAGCAGACCCAGCTGTCAGCGGGACTGGATGTATAAAATGGCTGGGGAGTGTGTTAGGTGATTATACCATCCAATTTTAGCTGCCTAAAAGCAAAGAGCTTTTTCTAAGTCAGCTGTCTGGTGTCCCTGTAGGTTTGGTGGAAATAAAGACACTTCAAGAAGACAATAATTTCATCTCTCTTTGCACCCAACTCAAAGTTTTAGGTACTGGAAACCCTATAGATTTTTTTCTCAGCTTTGGGGACTTTAAACTATCAAGCCATCCCAGGATTTGTCAATAGTGTGTCCCATCTGTTTTATTTCTGGAAATGGGCACATGACATAATTTCTACCCGAAATCTAAAAAAAGGACAGGACAAGAGAAAATGGCCTCAGGTTGCATCAGAGGAGATTTAGATTGGATATAATGACAAATCTCTTCACAGAAAGGGTTGTCAAGTGCAGGAACAGGCTGCCCAGGGAAGCAGTGGAATCACCACCCCTGGAAATCTTCAAAAAACGTGTGGATGTAGCACTTGAAGACACAGGTCAAGGGGATATGTGGTGGGGTGCTGAGTTGAAAGTTGGACTTGGTGATAATCTCAGAGATATTTTCCAACCTTAACAATTACATGAATTGTTCAAGAGGATGAAGAAACTGGAGATTCTTTCAACTGTCCTCTTTGTTGTCATTTATCTCAGAACATACCCAAGCAAGGCTGAGTGACCAAACAGTTAGAATAATTATTTCCTAACTCAGGGCAATCGTTGGAGTATTTCCATGAGATGTCAGAGACAGGTTCAAAATTTATGTTTTTATAAAAATGTTATTATTCTGTTATGATTTCCAGAGATCACACACCTTGTGCCACTCTGATCAACAACAGACCTGAGCAAACACAAACTTTGCGTGGCTGCCTGTGAGTTTGCTACAAAGCTCAATTCCTCCTTGGCCAAGTACCTCTTCTTCACAAAAGGTTTCCTTCTGGCCTGGTGTTGAGAAAGAACCAGCTTTGTCTTTTATGAGCAGCTGCTGCTGTCTAAAAACCTGTGGAGATGATGAACTCAACAGCTGTTTTGTGGTGGCAACTGTCTTCACCTTCCTGTGGCTGCTGCTCCCTGCTTTTCTGTACATCTTTTGGGCCCTGACAGGCTGCTGAAGAGCTCAGAGATGCAAAGAGCAAGGTCTTGAACATCTCAGTCTACTTCAGTTACCAGCTGGAGCTTCATTTTGGCTCCTTCTGCCTGATGGGAGGCTGTGGGTCTCAACCATGTGCTGTGCACAGTCTGAATGGTGTCTCTGTACTGGCTCTTGCGGCTCAGCTGCTGGGGAGCCCATGGTTGGATCAGGCTGAAAAGCTGCTGTTGTTTCCTTTCTGGGACCGCAGGCATCAGTTTCTGACATTTTTAAATTCCTTACAGCGATGTCTCAGTGGATGCCAAACGAAGCTCTGTCACATCTGCAGCCTTTTCTGCCTCTTTCCTCTGTGTATGTTCTCATTGTGGTGTTTTGGGTTCCTACCAGGGCTCTGCCTCCCCCTCTCCCCTTTAGAGCTGTGAAAACATTTTTGCTGCTCAAGCCATAGCACAGATGGCTCTTTACTTTCATCACCATTGTTGCAGTGTGGTGTCTTTCCCAGATTCTGTAGCTGACAATTTCACACATCTTGTCCTCAGTGTTTGTTAGGATGCAAAACCAGTGGCAGGTCTGAAAACTGTTCATGTCCTACTCATGCCGAGCTCACTGCCAAGCTCAGTGCAAATCCTGGTAGAGTACTTCTCCTGAATTTTCATGTGTTCTCCAAAAATATCTCCAAAACCCGTGAGGTCCAAGCTTCTAATCATCAGTGTTTGGGAAAACAATGCAGAATCCCATTGTGTTTTCTTTTTTTACATGATCATCTTACAGCACAGGGATACCACTACATATTTTTTCCTGTTTTTCATTTCTTTCTGCTCTGCCCCCAGCCTGACCTTGTGCACATCCATTGATCCTTCAAGGTCTATGTGATGGAGCATGGACTTAGCCTGGGGCCTCAGACCCTTCAGATGGACACCTGCAGCACAGACATAACCACGGCCATGTCGAGATGTACCTGCTCTGGCTGGGCTGATTCATGGCCACAGACATTTCAGGGTGTTCTGCTGCCATGTGGGCTCATCCACAGATCACTGTCCCTTTGGCTCATCCACAGGTGATGGCTCATCCACAGGTCACTGTCCCTTTGGCTCATCCACAGGTCATGGCTCATCCACAGCTCACTGTCCCCCCAACTCAAGTTCACACTGGAGCTCCAGCCTGTCCCGTGAAGCAGCACAGGAACAGCAGGGACTCCCTGGCCATCTCCCTGTGCCAGGGCAGGCACATCCCTGCTGCTGTTATCAGAGCATTCCCAGCACAGTCAGACGAGGAGCAGAGCAGTGGAAGAAAAGAGCAGCCACTAACAAGCACTGGGCTCGAACAGACAGGCAAACGAGTCCCATGACAAGCACAGGAGCTGTCAATTAACAGCTAAACAGCAATAACAGCTCGATCCAGCATATGCCAATCAAGTCTGTTGCTATCTGGAACCCTCCAAGTCCTGTGTTGGGTGCCAAAAAGGGCTGTTGTAGATTAACCCCAACCCCACACAGCCGCTCGCTTATTCCCTGCTGGAGGGATGGGGAGAAGAACTGGATGAAAAGTGGGAAAACTCATAAGTTGACACAAAGTTTAATAGGTAAAGCAAAAGCAAAGGATGCAAGCAAAGGAAAACACGGAATTAACTGACTGCTTTCCCTGGGCAGGCTGGTGTTCAGCCATCCCCAGCAAAGCTGGGCTCCATCACATGGGAAGGCAAACTCCATCACTCCAAATGTGCCTCTCGTCCTGCTTCTCCCCCAGATTTATAGTCAAACATGGTGCAGTGTGGTTTGGAATATCCCTACAGTCACTTGGGGTCAGCTGTCCTGGCTGTGTTCCCTTCCAGTTCCCTGTGCACCCCCAGCCCACTCACTGGTGGGGTGAGGAGCAGAAAAGGCCTTGACTCTGTAAGCTCTGATCAACAGCAAAACCAACTCTGTCTTATCAGCACTGTCTTCCTTAAAAATCCCTAACACAGCTCCAGACTATCTACTGTGAAAAAAATTAAGCCAGGCCAAACCAGCAGAGGTGTCCAGATTCTGATTGTCCAACAGCAGAGCTGTCCTTCCCAGGGAGCCGGGCACTGGGCAGGCACGAGAAAATCTCAGCTGCTCTCCACTAATTGTAGGATGATTAATGGCCTGTGAACATGAGCTATACAGAGATTTAGCAACCTGCTAAAAGCTTGTACAGCTCAGGGGAACCACCTCAAGGGTTTAAGACGCTGCCATAACATTTCTTTCGCAGGGAGGGATTTTTACTCTCCCTTGTCCTGTTCCGTGATCCTTTATTTCTGGTTCTGGGCTCCAACCCATTGTGTGAACGGGGTTGGCATCATCTCTATCTTCCCCCGTGGAAAGGTTTTCCCCCCTGCAGTTCCCTAATACCAATTATAGCTGCATCAAAGTCTGATTTAGCTTCCAGCCTTGCTGTTCTGCTTCTTTTGGCGCAATGAGCATTGCAATCTGTGGGCAAGTAGCTGCCGTATGGAGAAGTATCATTTATTTAGAATAAAGACCCTTCAGATAAAGCGGATGCTTAAGAGCCTCAGCAAAGTGAACTGTTAAGCAGAGCTACCTTCCTTGGAAGGTTTGATGGAAAACCCACCTCATTAAGATTAACCCACATTGTTGCTTTTTCCCTTTAACATCCTCCCCTTTAAAATAGATTTTCAGCTCTGTATGTAAATTTTTTATTCCTTTGCTTACTGCTAATTTCGGGTACTCAGGAGGGGTAACTACCAGGAATTCAACTTCACATTATGTGCTGTTTCCTTCCTGGTGTTGTAGGGATGGTGGTCTTACTTCAGTTCTTTCAGTTTAAAAATACATCCAGAATTTAGATTTAGAAAACACCCAGGCCAAAATCACACAGATTTTTCTAGAATATGTATGTGCTTTTCAAGGGGGGCAGGACTAAACCCAACCCTGTTAAAAAGGAGTATTTTTTACCTGTCTTAAATATCAACTTGTTCTTCATTGCCCTGTGTGAAGACAGAAGATTTGCTTTTTGTCTGCTGTTTTCTGTAGCTGGAGAGTCTGGTAATACTGTTATCCTGAAAAAAACCAAATTTACTCCTGATGTACACCAAGGTAACAGAGACCAGAATCAGGCCCCAAGTCTCCATTGCTGGGAAAAAAAAGCTAAAAAATCAGCTTTGCAAGAGAAAATAAGTGTTTAAGGGTTTTATCCACAAGCTCCAAAAAGCTTGTGAAGAAGCAGCGTGGAAATGTTGAATGTGGCAAGCTCCCTGCAGACCATTTCCAGCACTGGGAGACCCTCTGGAGGAGGAACAAGCTGTCATGCAATTATTTACTCTGCTATTTGGGGAACAAACCACACACATTTTCCTGCCATAGCAACTGGTGCAGCACTTGGTGTTTGCAATGTGTACCCAAATTCTATGAATCATCATTAAAATAATCATCTTTGTGACCAGTGGACTCCAGCAAGTGACTCATTAAGAGAACCACTGGAAAATAATTAGAACACAAACTTGTTTATATGACTGCATGCCCACAGAGGTCTTGCTCTTGTAGAGGTTTGCTTTAATTCCAGGGGAATTTTGCTTTCAGTGTAAAAACACTTGTTTCAATCATGATAATTACCTGAGCAGTACAGTTTTGTGTACAGTGTTTCCATTAAACCATCCTATTTATCATGAGAGCAAATGGAACAGTTAGAGTCAGTTTTGGAGCAGCTCTTGGCAGTGGTCCAGGCCAGGTTTTTTTCTTTCTTATTTTTTTTTAAATGTCTATGTTGTTTTCAGCTTGAACATCTAAAATTGTATCTTTGTAGAAACCTCATTACCAAATACTTCAGGTGTAGAACTTGCTGCCTCAGGTGCTCAGCAGGTTCTTTGAGGTCACAGCCATCTATGACTTACTATGGAATTCTTTTGGAAAGGAGCCCGACTGTTCTGTGTCTTGGTGCAGCTGACATATGTGGGAATGGATCAAAGTGCTGCTTGTTTGTGTGTATAAATGCCAATTTGGCAAATGGTCTTTTTTTCTTCCACATTTCAAATATTTTCTTTATCTGCATCCATTGGTAAATTCTGAGCCTGGTGCTTTCCAGGGTTTGGTTAAGAAATATTTGTTGTTTCTAGGAGGGATTTATTTTGAGGAATTGGAAAACTCTTTGCATCTTCTGTGCAGTGTAAAATCAAAGACAGGAGCAGGATTCAGTTGTTGAAATATAAGTGTTTAGTGTCATTTGGACCATTGAAAGGTAACTCCAGAAAAGTCTGACTTTCCTTTTGTCCAATGTTTTACCTGCCAGCCCCAAATCGATGTTGTGTCCCTTGCCCATGTGCAACTGGGGCAGCTCCAGAGCTCCACTAACTATAAAGAGAGCTCAGATGGCAAATATAGGACTCAGTTACTCCTGTAGCATCTAGTACCTGCTGAGTTGCCTTTATTATCTCCTTTCCGGCCATAGGATGCTTCAGGAGGGCTTCTGTGTCTTGTGTGTCCTGTGAGATGACTGCCAGCACTGTATCAGTGTTTTGATCACCTTATTACAACTCAAATAGAATCACAGACTCACAGAATGGTTTGGACTAAAAGGGACCTTCAAGATCATCCCATTCCAACCCCCTGACATGGGCAGGGGCACTTTCTCAGACCAGGCTGCTCCAAGCCCCATCCAACCTGACCTTGGATACTTCCAGGGGTTGGGAGTCCACAGCTTCTCTGGGTAATCTGTGCCAGGCCCTCACCATGCTTATTGTAAAGACTTTTTTTCCTAATATCTAATCTAAATCTACTCTCTGTCAGCTTAAGTTCCTTCCCCCTTGTTCTATCACCATCCACCCTTAGAAAAAGTCTCTCTCCAGCTCTCTCATAGGCACTGCAAAGGGCTCTGAGGTCTCCCTGGAACCTTCTCTTCTCCAGGCTGAACATGCCCAGCTGTCCCTCCCTCTCTGCATATCAGAGGTGCTCCAGCCCTCAGAACATCTTCATGGCTTTCCATGGATTCTCTCCAACAGGTCCATGTCTTTCTTGTGTTGGGAGCCCCAGAGCTGGACACAGAGCTCCAGGTGGGACATGATGACTCCAGGTTTTTTTGCATTTAGGCAGCTGGATCAAAACCGTACTGGTACCTTCAGACTCCCGAAGTCAGGTGCCTCCTTCCCTCATGTGGGGTTTCTCCCTGGCTGTCTCTGTTACTGGACTGAGTGTTCCATTTTTTCATTTCTTGTAACTATCATGGTACAATGCTGATTTCTTCAAGGATGAATATTTTCTGTGCATTGAGGAGCAGTTCCTAAGTACAGCATGAACATCCCACTGAGGAGTTAATTCAGATGCTGTGATCTGCACACAAAATTCTTTCATTTAAGACAAAAAAGTATGCCTGTTATCTGCAATGAATTTGTGCAGGCTCAAAACCATCCAGTTGCACTCAGTCTGTTTCACACTGGTCAAAGAAGTGACACAAATGCATGGGAAATGCAAATTCTTGTTTCAGCTCTGCTTCTAGAACACTGGGGAGCTGCAGAATGTCTCTTATAAGATGCTAATTATTAGACTAATGAGCTAGATGGTCTCATTCTTTTGGAACACTCATGGGACACCCATGTTTGAAGGGATTTACAGACTAGGAAATGTCCAACTCTTCTGCTTAAAGATCTGTTCCATGAACTGACCACATTTGCTGCTAATGGCTGGAACTGAGTGTGCTGATGAAATAATGGACCAGTTAAGCACTTAATGCAGACATGATGTAAGATAATAACCCCAGGAAGAGCAAATGATGTGCAAATGATCAATTTTTCTCAGATTTAAGGTGCCATTAATTAAGACCTATTAATTTGGATCTCAAATTGCTCCATTCAGGCACCTCTGCACTGTGGAACTGCTCTAATCCACCAAACTGCCTTGAAAGAATTTTCTGGCTGATAAATCTGGTGTTAAATTAAGCCACTCAAGAGGTTGAAAGAGTTGTTTCTTAGGGAAAGATCTGGAGCATGTAGGAACAAAATATATATTCTAGAGAATATAAAAATACTCTATAAAAAGCAGTTGATATCAACAAGGGGCCATGTCCACCCAGGCACCAGTAGTGGGCTGAGGTCCTCCTTGTGCTGAGATTTCTAATGGTGGCTACTTGAATAATGGGAAGGGCAGAGAGGATGAAAACTGTTTGGACAATTATTTATTTCATTGTTACATGAACATTGGCATCTATTGGCTTTTTTTTTTTTTTGTTCTTGCCCCATTTAATGTTGCCTTAAGTCCCAGGAAATTTGACTAAGTTGTGTTTTCAGACAAAAATGGATTTTTTTTTTTAAATTTTCCATTTATTGCCACTTCTGTAAATTACCCTACTGCTAAATGTATCCTTTTGGGCCATCCTAAAACTGCATTTATTGGCAGGTAATATTTTAAACCAGGAGCATTCCTTCATTCTGATTACAGCACTAAAGCTCGAGGAGAAGAATCATCTCACAAATGGTATAAATAGGGGTATAAATCACTACATAAATCAAGCTTTGTGTTTTATGAAATATAGACCTATTACAGTGATGCACGAGATAACCTGAAATATAATCATGTGTGAGATATCAGGACTAGAACAGGCTGAGAGACTGTCTAAAAACATAAACTTTCAGGAGCTGATGTCTCTCCCAAATCGTGTCCTGAAGGAGACACTGGATTTTATGTCTCAGAATATGTCCAAACTCAACAATTCTGTGCAGCAGAGATAAAACACAGTTTTCCAAAGCAGGAAACTTATCTCCCAGGAGCTCAAAACTAACAGAAGTGTTGGTAGTTCATTGTTTCTAAGCTGCACCTTATTGTGGAGGATGCAAATGAATATTTGTAAAGGCACTTTTATTTGGAAGAGGTGATAAAAGTTACTTTTTACTGCAGCTGCAAAATGCTGTTAACCAGCAGCCTGAGACTGAAAAACACCCCAAACTTCAACTATGGGTTTAGATTTCAAACGGTCAGCAGATTTTGGAATGATGCTGCACGAGAATTCAGTGGCCAAATATTATGTTTCTGTTTGTAAGCGAAAGATAAATCAAACTAGTGAGCTTGGTATGTCAAATTTGAAACTCAGTAGTAGATTACTCTATTCAATAGTGAAAGATTGTGCTGACCTTAAAGAGTGAAAGATTGTCTTGACCTTAAAATTAGTAATTTTCTTTTGGTTAACTCAACATCAGTTCCAAGACAAGCATTTTTAGTCACAAATATTCTTCCTGCATAACCATAACTTGAACTAAATGTAATTTGTTCTGGGGTCAGGGGATCCAGTTGCTTTACAGGCAGCCAGGTTCTGCTCCTGGAAAATTATATTTAAAAAAACATTAGAGCTTCAATTCACCTTTTTATTCTGTTTTCTACACTTGTCATTTCTGCTGCACTCACTGTTTAAAGCATAAGCTGAGTGAAATCCACAACTTATTTCAAGCAGCAAAGCAGCAATATTTTGTTTCATAATGTTTATATTCTGATTTATGCTAGTGCCATAGTGTTGCACTCAGTTGCATATCCAATTCCACTTTTTATGTTGCTCGTCGATTTACAATGTTGGCATCTGAAGATGTAAATTTTGGACTCCTGCTCATCTGTCCTGTGGTAGATTCTGCTCATGGAGAAGCTTCTGCCTTTATGTGAAAAAGATTTTTGGAGATTTTCATCCAAGTCCATGAATGAAATGCTGTGAGGTCACCAGCTGGAAGTTGTTGAGAGAGAACTAGGAAAGAAAGATTGCTTTTGGAACAGCAGAATCATTTATTAGATCACTGTCCTCATTAGTATTTTGTTCTGTTATTTGAAGCCAAAATCTTCCTAGAATCACAAAATGGCTTGGTTTGGAAGGGACATTAAAGATCCTCTACTTCCAAACACGAACATCAAAACCATGAACACCTTTACTCAAATTTATTCTTGCTATGGTTTAGCTCTTAAGAAATTAGGAGTTTAGTCAAAGTTCTTTGTCTGGGACCTCTTTATGCTCAGCAAAAAAAGAAGTGTACTTCCACAGCCAGACCTACCCATGCACATCAGGAACATGAGGGAAGGATTCAGTCCCCTGATTAAATAACTGAAGTTTAGGTTTCTATGTGCAAGTGATGACAAAGTGTCTGAAATCTCATTATAAACAACAGGCATACTGTTAATGCAGTTAATAAAATAGGAAAAGCTGTTCTGTGTGGAGACCTTGGGAGGCATTCCCTGCGTTAGGGAGACACAGGAAGCTTCCCTCATAAGATACCCAGTTCTATTTGACCCCGTGGCTTCCCTCGCCTGCTCCTGTTCCCCTCAGCCACTCCCTCCCTATTCCCCCATTGCCCCCTCACCTTGGGACTGCCCCAATACCTTGAGCCAGCCTGGCCTCTGGAGATAGAAAACCTGATCCCTCTCCAAGTGAAAGATCTTTTAGACCTTAAACATGTGGCCATGCAGCTGAATTAAACATCTGTTGATACCTTGCAAAAGCCTCTCTTGCTTCTTTACCCTGGACCTTATTAGCAGCTAACACAGACAGCAACAAATGGCGCATGGAACAGGGATATCTCCTGAAAAGCATCTCCAATACATCACCCCGAGAAGTTTTGTTTTTTAACCCAGTGTGGTGAGTTTGAAATTTGAGCTCTTTCCTCTTTTTACTTTCGGGTGCTGGGAAGAAAATTGGGTTGAGGTGGAAGCAACACTCACCCACACAGAACAAGAAGTCTACCTTGACCTTAAAAAGTCTTTACTTCAAAGAAATCTTCATTTTTCAGAGGAGAAGTTGAAATGTTATGTACAGTGGATATTTGAGCGTTTCCCTTACATTACGCGGAAATTACTCCTAGCAGATGATTTTCTGGAGCTAGTCTACAAGAACTTAACACACTAGAAAAGAGTTCAGTCATTTATTTGGGATGATTCTGACTCTTGAAAAAACCCAGCTGAAAACCCTTCCTCTGTGTTCCCCTCTCAGTGCTCCTGCAGCTCCTCCCCATTCGCAAGGAAAGACTTCTCCGGGTTTTCCTGTCCCTGATCCTGTTGCTCAAGCTGCCCTCACCGCATGGCCGCGGCCTCATGGCCGCATTCGCGTGCTCAAGATGGCGCTGAGCGCGTGGCTGGAGCCATGAGGGCTCCCCTTCCGCCCCGCTCCACCCAGCGCCCCCCGGGCACGGCCCGGCGCCCTCACGTCTCCTGCCACAGTTCCACGGCTCCGGTCCCAGCAGTGAAGGTGGTGGGGTCAGAGGCGCGGCCCCTCGTTACCAAATCACAGCTGCACCAGTTTCTTACAAGGGAGGGGAAAGAAACGGACGTGTTCACGAAAACCGTATCCGCTCCCGTCGAACAGCTGCCCCCGCGGAAAAGCCGCCGCCGCTCCTCATGGCCGGAGCGAGGCGGCCGGCACACGCTGCTGAGCCCGCGCCGCAGCAGCCCAGGGCCGAGGGCAGGAGAGCGAGGCGAGCCGCCCCGGGGTGCCGCCATCGCCAGCTGAGCGGGCAGCGCTGCTGAGGGATGAGTCAGAGCCGCGGGCCTCGCAGCGAAGCCGCCGCCGCCGCCCCCTGCCCGCCCGCGGGTCCCGCGCTGTCGCCTCCTCATGGGACACCCCGCGCTGGCGGTGCCCGCGGGCACCAGCGAGACACCCCCGGGAACGGACCGGGAGAGAAACCATTGTTAGGAAAATTAAGCCACAAACATCAGAGGTTTATGTCCAAAAAGGAGACAGAGTAGTCCTTTTACTTTATTCGAATAAAGGGAGAGGCCATGGGGGCGTTCCCCTGGGGTCTCCAATTTTTGGAGGATGCGGCCTCCTTTTTATCCTAATCTCCCGGCCGCATTTCCCTTCTCTCTTTCCCTATTGGCTGAGGTACTTGAGAGGTACAGACTTCCCAGAACGCCTGATCCCCTCTAATGTATAACCCCACTTTTTAATTTTTAATTCTCATGGAATTTTAGAGTTTTTCCCTATTATTCCTTTCATCTTCTAACATCCAATTTCATTTATCAGCAAACCTACAGTTTGTTTGTAAAGGCAAATATCTTTTCCCAGTCATCAATCAGTGGAATCCTTCCCNGGTACTTGAGAGGTACAGACTTCCCAGAACGCCTGATCCCCTCTAATGTATAACCCCACTTTTTAATTTTTAATTCTCATGGAATTTTAGAGTTTTTCCCTATTATTCCTTTCATCTTCTAACATCCAATTTCATTTATCAGCAAACCTACAGTTTGTTTGTAAAGGCAAATATCTTTTCCCAGTCATCAATCAGTGGAATCCTTCCCATTGTTTCTTTTATCTCTCAGTGCTAGTTCTGTCTACCAGCAGACCCACAGTTTGTTTGTAAAGACAAGTCTTGTCATTCCTCTCACCATCCTCGCAAGGCAGCACCTCAGCGCCAGCAGCACAAACACAGACCCACTGGCAAAAGTAAAAAAGTGCTTGCTATGAAAATTCTGAGAATTATTAAGTGGTATAATGTGAAGAACTGATACGGATTTATTACCCGGAATGATAACAAAGAAGATGTATTTGTTTATCAGACTGCCATAAAAAAGAATAATCCCAGGAAATACCTCCACAGTTTAGGAGATGGAGAAACTGTAGAATTTGATATAGTGCAGGGAATGAAAGGCCCCAAAGCAGCCAATGTGACAGGACCTAGTGGAGTTCCATTGCAAGGTAGCAAACATGCAAAACGTTATCCACGTCATAGAAGTTCTCCACACAACTACCAGAGAACCCAAAACCAGCAGCCATCAAAGCCCTGTGACAGCATAAAAGAAAAAAGTACACAGAACACTGATGAGCCGTCCTGCATGCAAAAGTCCACCTCTGAAATGACAAGGCCTCTCAAATGGATAAGTCACATTTCTTCCAATACCCTCCCCCAATTCCTGTGTCCTCCTGCATCCCTCCCACTTTCCCCTTTTTCTATCCATTGTCCTATTACCCCTTTTTTATGTTGCCACAAGTTCCCTCCCTTTCCCCCTTTCCATGGTCTCCCTCCATTAATCCCTCTTCCCAGAGATCCTTCTCAATACCAGAGGGGTGGTAATTAGGAGGAAAAGAAATGGAAGTTTCCCTAAAGTAACCATCTTTTTCTTAAAAGTTAACAATTTGTGTTTGGAGTTTCCAACAGGCACACCACCCCCTACACTAGCTTGTACAGAGTCAGTCACAGCAGACCACACTGCCACAAGTGGCAGAGAACCAGTCCCTGCTGAAGAAAGCTTCTCCTGACTCAATTTCCTGATAAACCGTGCCAAGGAAACCCTGCATCCCTCCTGCCAGCTCTAAGACACTCCAAAAAATCTGTGGACACTGAAGACTCAAAATAGTTTGCGTTTTGAAAATTTTACTATGGGTGCTTTTAATTGCTTTTTTCATTTTGTGAGGGCTTCTGATTGTTTTTGCCAATCTGTACTCATTCCACTGATCATTCAGAGAAGCTTTCTTANCTGAAGAAAGCTTCTCCTGACTCAGTTTCCTGATAAACCGTGCCAAGGAAACCCTGCATCCCTCCTGCCAGCTCTAAGACACTCCAAAAAATCTGTGGACACTGAAGACTCAAAATAGTTTGCGTTTTGAAAATTTTACTATGGGTGCTTTTAATTGCTTTTTTCATTTTGTGAGGGCTTCTGATTGTTTTTGCCAGTCTGTACTCATTCCACTGATCATTCAGAGAAGCTTTCTTAATAATATCGAGAGGGGGGAGTTGTGGAGACCTTGGAAGGCATTCCCTGGGTTGGGGAGACACAAGAAGCTTCCCTCATAAGATACCCAGTTCTATTTGACCCCGTGGCTTCCCTCGCCTGTTCCTGTTCCCCTCACCCACTCCCTCCCTATTCCCCCATTGCCCCCTCACCTTGGGACTGCCCCAATACCTTGAGCCAGCCTGGCCTCTGGAGATAGAAAACCTGATCCCTCCCCAAGTGAAAGATCTTTTAGACCTTAAACATGTGGCCATGCAGCTGAATTAAACATCTGTTGATACCTTGCAAAAGCCTCTCTTGCTTCTTTACCCTGGACCTTACTAGCAGCTAACACAGACTGCAGCAGTTCTGCTGACCAGGAAATTGGTGAATTACTCAGTTCCCTGAGCATGGACATCTGGTGCCATTCAGGTGCCCTATGGTGACACACGGGCTGGGAATACGACCCAGTCAGGGGAGATCACTCCCTTCTGAAGGCTGTGGGGGACACCCTGTAGTGCCTGGAACACCAGTAAATTCCCATGCCTGGGGAACTAAGTGTGCCACAGACTCCCCTAGAATGAAATCAGGTTTGTAACCCAATGCACATGAAAACATCTCCATTTAGGCCTTTTCCCCCTGGAGCTGGTTCTCACCCTGGTTTACGACTGCATGAATTGTGCTTTGAAGATGCTCCATTCCTTGCATCAGCTAAGACATAGATGACTGTCTTAGATTACATGGCTAATTTTTAGATAGCTGAGATTAGGTGACATAAATTTCTCTTTCCCTTTAGGGCTTAAGGGGAAAACTTCACTTTGAATGCTGGAAAGACTGTAGAGCTATTCCATTTTACGAGCCAGGCACTAAGCAAGGAAATGTGATGTACCCTTAATAGCAGTTTATATTTGTGTGTTTAAAAGCCTGAAAAGCCTGGTTGTAGTTTCACAACTTTTTGTGTGACCGGTGCACAAACAGGCAGAGGAATGAAATCATATTATGTGATTTTCATGCTCAGGGAAGGAGACAGCAGTTCAGTATGTCTTGAAATAAAGTGGTTTCGTGAAACGTGACTTGGATAGCAATTGTGACATTCATAATACACAGAGTGATAGAAAGGTGAGAGCTGATCCTGCTCAAACTTCA
The DNA here is from genome assembly GCA_013396995.1 of Dicaeum eximium. NCBI lineage: Eukaryota > Metazoa > Chordata > Aves > Passeriformes > Dicaeidae > Dicaeum > Dicaeum eximium. The sequence continues at coordinate 32,647 of VWZP01007235.1, forward strand.
ACTCCAGCCCCATCACTGTGCTGAAGACCTTCTCTGTGTTCATAGAATCACAGAATCACATAATAATCTGGTCTGGATGGGATCTTAAAGACCATCCATTTCCAACCCTCTGCCATGGGCAGGGACACTTTCCACCAGACCAGGTTGCTGCAAGCTCCATTCATCCTGGCCTTGAACTCTTCCAGGGATAGGGAGTCCACAACCTCCCTGATCAACCTGTGCTAGGGCCTCACCACCCTCACAATAAAGATATTTTTCATAATATCTGATCTTATCATGCTGAAGGCTCAGATCCTTTCTAGATCTGCTGGTTGCTCCAACCCACCTATGTCCTGCAATAGTTTTATTTTGACTTAGTGATTTTGTCTTTAATTCAAAATTCACTGAAGCCCTTCCATCAAACACGTAGTACCATGGAGTAAGTGCAGGGTGATCAGTTCCACTGTATATGCTGCTTTGGTGCTATTTCCATGGCTTTTGGTGGTTTTTTTCCAAGTTAAATATCTACCAAGAATTGCCTCAGTAAGTGAAAATGATGGTGGCAGAGACCCTCAAGGTTCTTCAGGCACTTTCATTAAGAGTGGGAATATCCATTTACATAACCGAAGGCATCAAGCTCCATTTGACTTTGGGAGCAATGGAGTTGTCTGTGATTGGGCCTCAGAGATTTACACTACATTTCTTATGGTTCCTCCTCTGGCTCGGTATCCAACTGCAGCCCCCTGTAAATGTGCTTGTTTGTTCTTTTTATTGCAGCCATCTCCTGCAGACACGAAAATGGCTGTTATCAAACACCCCATTGTATTCTCGCTGGCCAGATGGCTAAAGGGGCATTACTGCTCGCTCCCCATAAACTGTATGCTTTGCTGCAGGCATTAACAAGGCAATATATTTTTTAGGAACCATTAAATACTTGGGATTTAGGTAGTAGCAGGTATTGCAGTTGTGGGCTTGAAGATGCTTTTAAGGTCCTCCGCTTTGTCCTTAAAACTCAGCTCAAATGAGGCTGCCTCGGGAGACAAATTAAAATAAAAACAACCCTCCAAATGCAAAGTTTGGTGGTGCCTCTGAGATTAGCTCCTGCTAGGCATGGAGTTGTGCAAGTTGTGAAATGCCTTTGAGCTTTCCTTGTGAGATGCAGATCCAGATTTCCACAGGCTCAGTAATGACAGCTCCTTTGAAATTGTTATCCTGCTTCCTCCACACCTGTGTCTGCTCCCAGCGCCTCAGAAGGGAACACTCGGAGCCCAGAAAATCCAATTATTGAAACAAAGCAAAGAAACCTGTGACCCTGTCATATTTCTTGTGAGAGAGGCCAGGCTGCCAAATCTTTACTGAACGTTTACTCCATCACATACTCCGTGCTGGGTAATAACAGAACAGGACTCTGTGCTCGTAAAACTAAACTGTTCTGTAGTTAGAGAGTCACTTATAGCTGCACCTCCCAGCCCTTGCCACTCATACTATCAGCTCCAAAGTCTTCTCCCCTTTCCCTCCTCCACAATTTGCTTTTGTTCTTCCAGGTGGTGATGTGTTTCTCCAGAAGTTTTTTTTCTGTGAGTTGTAAGGTCACCACCTTATAGTGTCCACCCCCAAAGAGCCTACTTGATTTAATATGTGTAGGAGATCAGATTTCCAAGTAAAATGCTGCAAAATATGAAGATTTAATAAAATAATAAAATCATTAAAGTTGGAAAAGACATCTAAGATCATCCAGTCCAACCTTTGACCGAATAACAACATGCCCATAATACTGCAAAATGCCACATCTCCTCAGTTTTTGAACACTTCAGGGATGGTGACTCCACCATTTCCCTGAGGAGACTGACCCAATGCTTAATCACTCTCTAAGAAAAGGTATTTTTACTCAGTATCCATGTTCTGGTTGTTAGTGTCTGGTTTCCCACTCACAACATTCCTCTGAGGAAAATAACATTATCCCCTTTGGACCAAAGAGACACTGGAGCAATTAAACCATTATCTCTATGACATTTGGTGCTTTCTTCACATGCCTGTGAATGAGCTTTGTGTTTGTTTCCAAAACCTGTAAAGACTGTTCCAAAGCCATCAGGCTGTCAGGAAGCTTCTTCTTCCCTTGCAACCATGAGGTCAATGATGCTTTTGCTGACTGCTTTTTAGGTTCCTTGAAGGCAGCTTTGTATCTTCTGCCAAATGCCTCACCCTTGGAGGGAGATCTCTGTAAAATAACCATGGAGCCACCTTCCTCTTCTTTTCTAATCCCTTTTGATTCACGATTGGATGATGGCAGTTAGGCCTTTTACCACAATTGTAACAATAGAAATGGGAAAATTTGCAGGCAAATTTAATCAATTTCTCTAAGATATAGTCATTCTAGTTCAAGATTATGCAAATTCAAAATGACTTTTCTTTTCAAAACCATATTAGTACTTGGGTTTTAATAGCTTCTATTGTCTTTGCTTCTCAGCATGCCATTGATTTCACCTTATTTCCTTGATATGAATATTTTCTGTTGACTCAGGCAACTCAATCAAGATGTGGATTTTGGTCTTGGACTTTTTTTGAGCCTGATAAAAGCAAGAGGGTCAAGTCAGGGCATCAGGGCATCAGAGAAGAGTGATAATTATTGTGTGTAATGCTAAGAGTTCATTTTTATCCAGTGGATCTGTTTTCACACTGCTTAATGATATCTCAGTTCCATTCTCTATTTCATCTAGTGTTTGTTGTTACAGTGGTGATATTGCTTTTGGCTGATGATGTTTTGATATAATTTTTTCTGTCAAACTGTTGCTAGTTTCCAGACTTATGCATGTCTTTAGTCCAAACCTTAATGAGTCAATATATTCATACTCCTATAAATTTATCTGTCTGCTCTCAGAAATGTTTCTGTGTGCAGAGCTGGCATTGACTGAAGGTGCTTTGAGCCTCATGCACAAAAAAGCATTTTTGTGAATTCTGGCCCCATGAGCTTTCATCCCTCATGGAAATGCCTTGTTCATCCTCTCTCTTGGGGACAGTTACCGTGAATGGTTCAGCTTCACCCCTTGGTTTTTGCTGATCAGCACCAATGGTGACTCTGCGGCTTTGGCTGCACTGCTGATGTAATTCTGGGCTTTATCTGTCTGTCCTAAGTCATCTGTAAAGAAAAAAATGTACTTTTCATAATGCAGAAATGTGTCTTTATTTTGCTATCTCACTCCATTGGAAGTTTTTCTAGGGCAGAATGGAAAGGGAACAGAGAAAAAGGGCTGGGGGAAATGATTGAACTTGGGCGTGGACCTGAGCATCCGCCTCTAGTCCTGACCCCCCAGAGCCAGCTCAGCCCTTGCCTTGTGTGGAGCTGCACTAAATGAGAGAGATAAACCCTCTCCACCTCTGATCTCTCTCACAGATGTACTTTAGACCTTAAAGAACTCACTCCATCACTGTTGTAAATAGTGCAGCTATATTGCCTAAGCCTTTTCCCTGAAGACCCTGTGCTTAGACCAGTTCCACTGTGAATATTTCAGCCAGATACCATTTATTTATCAATCTCCATCCAGAAACTCTCATCAGAAGTAATTGTGATGTGAGAAGAAGAGAGTAATTCCAAGCAAGGCTGAAAAAGTGACGATCTCTGATTGTTTTTTGTAGAATCAGTTTGTTTTTCAAAGGTGGCAGGTCTAGGGGGATGTAATAAACTGTTTCAACACAAGAAAATGCTGTGAAATAACAAAATATAATTGAACCTTCAAAATGGGTATTTCCTATTAAAACAGTGGATTTTTTTTCTAATTAAATGATTTTTTTCTGTGCTATATTTACAGCAGAGAGCAGATAAAAAGCAATAGTAGAAAAGGTGTCCATAATTTCAAACATTTGTCTCCATATAAAGAAACCTTGCTGGAATTGACACTTTCTTTAATTCTCAGATGTTTTTAAAATAAATGAAGCTGTTTCACATAAAAAATCATAGAATCATAGAATGGTTTGGGTTGGAAGGGACCTTAAAGATCATCCAAGTTCCACCCTGGTGCCATGGGCAAGGACAACTTCCACAAGAGTTGAAGGTCAAAGACTTCTTTCTGCTCCTGGAGAAATTTTTAAATGGCTACTGGTGCAATTTCTGAAACCTAATATTCCATAAATAGTTTTAGTGACAGGGACTCATGATTTACCATTCAGGAAATGGTTGTAAATAGGTTCAGGTCAAATCAAAAAGGTTAGAAGTATTTAATTTCAATTTAATGAATAAAAACCTAAGCAAAATGTTTATACCTGACAGCAGAGATGTCTTTTTTTATATTAAAAAAATAATCAAATGAGCAATTGTGACTTGCATTTTTCATTATTTCCATTTTTAAACAAATATTACTTGTGTTTTAAGTCCCACACTGAGGCAGAAAAAAAACACTAAAAAATTTTCAGTACTGCAGAAATCTCATATTTTTTATCCCTTCTAGTTATAAATCTTACTATCCACAGGTAGTTTCATAGCATATAGACATTTTTCTCACTTTTGGACTACTTGCCTGTCTTCAGTGGGTTATTTACTTACAGCCAAGTTAAGTAACTCTCAGTCTGCAAAAAAAACTCTAGAAAATAATGGGTAAAACCTTAATTTTGTTCCGTGTGTGGTTGCCAACAGCTTTGTCAAAAGCCAACAGCTTTGTCAAAAGATAACATTTTTTGTTGTGAGGTGCCTGGAATGACGCATGAGGTGGCCATTAGTGGTAATTATGACCTGGCATCTGTTTAGGGAGCTGTTATTTTTCTAATCTTCCACGGAAGCTCCTCCAGTCAAGGTCAAATTCCTTCAATGTTTTCATCTTCAAGGAGCATGGACAATGTGCCTCCTCTCCCCTCTGACAATTGATATTGTCACTTTTCTCAGCAGCCTCCTGCAATGTGCGCATGCGGTGGAAGGAAACAACCACAAAGAAAAGAACTTTAACATTCAGAGGAGAACAACGTGTCAAAATTCCTTAAACCATGATAAATGTAGCAAAATCATCGAGCTCTTTGCAAACAGTGGTGAGTGATGATGATTTATGACTGTGGAGATTTTTCTTAAACTGGTAGTTTTTGCAGAAGAAAGAAAGGTTACTGAGTTAGGGTGTGCATAGTTTATCTTGTTCTCTTCAGTCTGCTGTTCCCTTTGAAGGAGGCTGTGCCAGATTGGAGTCCTGCTCTGGGGGATCACCATTAATAATCATCATTATTGTCCTAACCTAAGGAAAAGGGACACATACACACACACAAATCTTAACAAGCTCTGTATTTGTGAACCCTTTGACGCTACCGCATGAATAAAGCCAGTAATTCATAGATGAGAAAAGCAAATCCCAACAGGAGAAAGAATAGCTGATCCCTAAACTGAGCAAGAGAAAAAGCGCATCAAAGAAGCCAAATGGAAAAAAACGCAGCGATTTGCACCATATCAAAGAAACTGGCAATCTTTTATGGGTAATAAACAGCAGTGCAAGACCACAAAAAAGGGGAAAAAAAATCATGGAAATTTTACGTGAGTAGGAAAATGGGAAAACATTATCCAGCAATTACTGTCTCTTTTCTATAGGAAACAGCACAGCAAGCTTTGCTTTTCCACTGCTCACCTTAGAGAATTCTTATCTCCACCAGGCAGTGGGAGAAAACCCTTCTTAAGGTCTGAGACTGAGATTTTGCTCCACCAAGAGCTCCACAGAAAACCTTACCATCCTCAGATGGCGCAGGAATTAAATACAAAGACCTTCAAAGCACCATAGGTCAGTCCAGCCCCTTGTTTTGCCTTTGGCACGTCAGTACCAGGAAAAGCTAAATGACCAGAAAGATGTGATTTTCGCGAGAAAACTCACTTTCCAGTAATTTCCAAATTCCTAAGCAAGAGGTCATCTCATATGGAGGCTTCAGTGAGAATTTAGTGCCATTTCCTTTGCTGCCATCCTACTGACAGATGGAAAGATAGTCCTGGCTCAAAGGGAGGTAGAGGGGGAGCACAGCCAAGGAGAGGTTTAATAGATGTCTTTGTGGAGGCTGGGAGGGGTGGGGTAGAGATCTATAAACCTCTGGCTAAGACCTGAGTGCATGAATCTTGTTAACTTTAAAGTTAAGTGAATGGACAGAGATTGGAGGTTATTTGGAGAAAGAATCACTGTGTGAATTGGAAGTCCCACGAACAAGCAAATAACTACTAAGAAATTATAAATTCTTTCTAGATTCCGAATTAAATCAACTAAAAAACTTAGTGCATTATCTGTTGGCCCAAGCTTTGTTACTGCTTTTTAGCTGACATACAAACCTAATTAAGATGTCACACAGAATGGACCCAAAATTTACTTAAGGATTTTGGGAATAAATTTAATTTCTTTCCCTGAGGATGTGTGTCTTGTGGTAGATTTGCTTTGGCTTTAAGCAAGGTTTAAACTATGACTGAAGATTTTCTTGTGCTTGGGGCATCTGTAAAAGGCTCTCTCCCATGTGGATTTTCCCATCTAGTCCAAGATTTATGCTTGTTTATTTCCCTGCAGTGGCAGTGCCTGTAAGATCTGTTTTCTGCCTTCATGAAATGTAATTATCTATGAGGCTTCAGGCTTTTCTATAATTTTGTTTAATGAGGTCAGGAGTTATTGGCAGTGTACATGCAGAAATAGAGAGTGGGAGTGAGACCACCTAGGCTTCATTTCCATGGGAAAACAGGGTAATAATTGAACAGTTAAGCAGAAAACACAGAGGGATCCTCTACTCTGAGAAAAACCAGGAGGTTGGTTTGAAGAGGTTGGTTTAAAAGGATGTTTTCAAAGAGAAAGAGAGAACTTGAGAGCAGAGTTAAAGGGAGAGCATTTCCTACTGTGGAGTAAGGGAAGGAAGGGAGGAAGGGAGGCAGGAAGGGAAGCAGGAAGGCAGGCAGGAAGGCAGGCAGGAAGGAAGGAAGGAAGGAAGGAAGGAAGGAAGGAATAGAGGGAGGAAGGAAGGAAGGAAGGAAAAAAGAATAAAGAAAAAAGAAAAGAAAAGAAAAAAGAAAAGAAAAGAAAAGAAAAGAAAAGAAAAGAAAAGAAAAGAAAAGAAAAGAAAAGAAAAGAAAAGAAAAGAAAAGAAAAGAAAAGAGAAAAGAGAAAGAAAAAGAAAGAGAAAGAGAAAGAGAAAAAGAAAGAAAGAAAAAGAAAGAAAGAAAGAAAGAAAGGAAGAAAAAGAACCATTAAAACCTTCAGTGCCAATATACTGGAGAATCTAATGCAAAGAAGCACCTTTCCTCCACCTTATCTCTGCTAGAAGCAATTCTCATCCAGTCAGGTTTTCAGAAACATAAACAAAGCCATGGACACCTCTTCAAACTCATCCAACTGTTGTACATTTTGTTCATGAGAATTCTGGCCATACAAATGTAAGTAAATTTATAAATTAGGATCTGAACTCCAAATCTCGTGAGGAGAGAGATGTACTTGACATGCATAAAAAAATAACACAGAATGTTTGGGTTGGAAGTGACCTTAAAGGTCCTCTAGTTCCCACTCCCCTGCCATGGGCAGGGACACGTTTCACTGTCCCAGGTTGCTCCAAGCCCCATCCAACCTGGCCTTGGACACTTCCAGGGATGGGGCAGCCACCTCTTCTCTGGGCACCCTGTGCCAGGGCCTCACCACCCTCACAGGCAAGAATTTTTTCCTAATATCCAATTTAAACCTCCTCTCATTTTAAAGCCATTCCCCCATAATATCCAGACACAATTGTGGCTATGAAAAGAATTTCCTCATGTCCACAAATTCCTGCCCTTAATCAGTCCTGTGTAAGGACGGGATCAATGAAAGCAGTGTCCAAGCTCAGAGCTGTTTTTGATAGAAAAGAATGAGAAAAAGTCAGTATTATTTTAAGACTGTGATTTTCAGAGCAGTCTGCAGGTTATATGAACGCAGAGGACTTAGTCAGTCTGCATTTAAATAGTAATTACAGATATTAATGTCTCCTTAGCTGCATAAGGAAAACAAATGTAATGGCTGTTCCTGCCAGGAGGATGCTTCACATGATGGATCACTTTGCTGATGTGACTAAATACCTTTCTGGTATTGACTGACAAAGAGAAGGAGACAAAACATAAGAAAACTCTTCAGACTGCTATAAAACATCCAGGGAGGGAGTTCAGGGATGTGGCAACACGGAGCAGAATTTGTACCTCCAGAGCTGACACAAAGAGCATTTGTGAAACGGCCAAGTCTTGTCAGCAAGAGCTGACAGGCAAAGAAAAGGAGCTGTTTCTTTATCTTGCAGGTGTCTGCAGGTCCACATGTCCTTCTGGAACAGACAAATGCAGGAGTGAGGTAAATTTGATTGCATTGGTTTCTGAAATATAGTGGATTTCTAAATGTGTTTCATCTCACTCTGAAATAGATGGGTACACTTTTTTTTTGCTCTAAGATCCTCAACCTTATTCATGTGATCTTAATTACTTCCAAGGAAGCCTGGGGTGACTTCAGGGGTTACCCTGAAGGTATCTAAAGCTGGATAAGGAGACTCCTGCCATAGACTACAAACACATTTAATGCTTGAACCCAGGTTTATTATCCTTGGTCACTCACTGGCCATGGATTGACATTACAAAAATGATTTCACGAGAAGCAGAGTGGGAGTTTCTAGGGCACTGCTCTTGGGTTTTTGTTTATTATTCAGACATTGCTTCCTGTTGATGTCTCTGCTTAAAAAACAGTGTCTTGCTGGTTTCTTTACACCTTTGTGCCTCATACTCCTCTCTCCATCACCTTTCCACTATTTGGACTACAAACCTGTCAAGCTAGGAATATTTTGTAGAGCAGAATCCTCACTCATCATCTGATGATTTAAAAACAAGCTTATTTTATATTTCCTTATGGCTTCCTTCTGGTGAGTTGTCCTGCAGGTAATTTNACTGTGATGCTCTTGGAGCAAATTGTGCCCTGGGTGGTGGAATTAAGGAAGCCCTGATCTGATTATCTGCTCAGAGAATAGGGTGGGAGCTCCTGTTTTTTCTTTCTCAGATGTTTAACATGAAGCTACAACTTCTGAAGCTTTTTAGGAACCTTTATAATGTCTCTTTCTTGTGTAGGTTCCACGTGTCTGAGAGGTGACGAGCTCATATCACAGATCCTGGTTTCCATTAAACTTCTGACAACTTGATAACTTTATACCTCTCCCTTGGTATGAGATTGGATGGATTCTGTCCAAAAAGGGGGAAGATGGGCAGAGACACACAGAGCATGGAACAAAAACTTTGCTTCTTAAAGAAACTGTAAAAACTGTCAGTCCTTTTCAGAGACATTCTTGGCCAGTGTCCGCCCCAATAATTTTCTCTTTCATACTTTTTCTGGTTTAAAACTGCAAATCCTTATGGAATTACACTGGAGAGGTCCGGAAAACTCTGCTACCCTGGGCAAAAGAAGTTGCTATAATTTATAATCATCTCAGGATGATAATTCCAATCTTTGAGATGCACAGAAGAAGGTGCCTTGCCTCTCAGGTGGAGAATACATTAACTGCTGTCATCCCTCTGGCTTTGGAACAGTCAGACTTCAATTAAAACCAGTGCAGGATATAGAAATTAGCATTTCCTTTTTAGCTTGTTTTAGCTTCTAGCAGGCAAAGCTCTCAGATGCTGGGAGAATATTTGCCAAGATGTCTCTTGGGGACCAATTTGCAAATCAGTGGGGATGCTGGTGGCATACACCTGTGTGCTTTTATTACCCAGCCCCTACAGCACAGGTCTGCTTGGCAGAATGTCATTTGAGCTCCACAGGTTTGCTGTGAATCAACAGGACAAAATGGATTGTTATGCACTAATTCTTCAGGTCCCAATTATCTGACCCTGGTGCTCTGAAAAAATAGAGAAAACAGAAGACTGAGACAGAAGAAATGAATATGCACAAAAGTGTGGTTTTATATAAGGTCAGAGTACGAAATTGGGTGGTTGTAGTGATGGGGTTTGGAAGGTGGGAGCTCTGTTACCAGTAAGAGAATGATGATAATGTGTCTTTTATCCCCATAATGATTCAGTCAGCTGCCCATCTTCTGAGATCCTGATTTCAGGACTGAATTTATATTTTATCCTATAGAAGATCTAGGGAAAAGGCTGGCTTTAAAAATTACATGGAAGTTGAATCCTAAATTCTCCTATTCTCTGTGTATAGTAAGGAAGATTTGTTTCCCCATCTGCCCTAGTATTCCTAAATTTCTGTAATACTTGGGAAGACCCATATCCAGTGGGAATAAATATGACTGAAGTTTTACTGAGATAGCTGAACAGTGGAGATGTCACACAAGATTAATTTTTATATTGTCCTTTTTTATCTAGGTTCCCTATTTTCTCTCACTGAACACCTTTTAAAAATCTTGTTGGATTTCAACCAACTTTGAGTCAGGTATGGAGATTTCAGGGGTAATCAAATTCCTACATGATTCCTAAGAGCGCGTTAGGGATGCCCAAACTGATGTTTTCCCTGGAAGTCTGGCAGAACTCAGTGGTACATCATGTCCAGCCAGGACAAATGATGGGCACATATGTTGGGGAGACAGAATTCTTTTCACTTCTCTCCTCACAGGTTGCTCATGCTGCTGGTGGAGGTGCTCTGCTGAGGCCTCGTCCTGCATGTGCTGTGGAGCAGTCAGGAAAGTGCAATTATTGTGTAATTAAGGATGTTTTTTTCTCCATAATAATATCTACATGGAATCCAGCTGACCTTCTTTTCGCCACTGCAATCACTGTTCATAGTGTTGTTTTTATGGATGTCCTGGGCAATGCTTCAACACAAAAAACACGGACAGACTCCAACCTCCTGGCCTCAGTGGCTCTGCCCATATCCTTCAAAGGCACCCTCTTAACATATAACCCCCTTCTAAAGTTGTGTTTCTTACCCACTTTTCAAAGATAGTTATTGAATGACCATGATTGACTTAGGAGGATTAAAGAAAATTTTATATATGCACCTGAAACTCTCTCTTCTGACATATCTGCTTATCACCACTCAGAGACCAGTCATCCACAAAGATAACTTTGGAGTGACTGAGAAATACTTTGGCTTTGTAAAGAATAGCTGATCCTCGTTGCTTACTTTATATTTCTTTGATCATAAGATGTCTGTGGCCAGAGCTTGTTAAAAATATTCAGAAGTCTGTATTCATAGATGCCAAGCCTATTATTCATATTTTTAAAGTCTCTGAATTATCTCTCCATGAAGTGTAGATACAGTGTCTAAGGGTTTTTTTTGTTCCCATTCAAACACTGGAACCACTGTGGTTCTTGGAGATTTTAATTCCTTTTATGTTCTCAGATGAATAATCCACTCTAAATCAATGTGTTTGCTCTAAACCAAAAACCAGTGAGAGAAAGCCTCTTTCTGTGAGACAGCTTCAGCTGTGCAGTGTGGCAGCCAAATGCCATTAGATGTGCTCTGTGCACCCCCTCCCATCAAACAGAAGCCAATGGAATGGGAATTATCTCCTCAGCTAATGGCTAAAACCTACTGCTGGGTGAAGATACCAGTGACTCAGGAGCTCTTGGACACCTTTTTCCCCAGCCTTTCCAGTGGAAATGTAGAAATACCTCAGTCACCAGGCTGTGAAAGTGGAGGATATGGATGCACAGAGAGGACAGTAATTAACAGCCTAAATCCAGGGTTCTGCTCTAACTTGAGGCCCTTTGGAAGATCCACCCTAATTTTAAACTCTTTGTATTACATAAACTCAGCTATTTAAGATGGGCCTAACAGATAAGCCACAGGACATGAGAGATGTTTTCTGGAGTGGCAGGTGGAAAGAGGAATCAACCCTGTACAGCATCTCCAGTGACACTGCAGATGTGTGTAAGGCCCCTGAATTCCATCCATTGGATCTGGGCACATGACTCTGGGTGTGGATTCAAAGCCAAACTCCTCCAACATCTGGCAGCTGTTTAAGGTCAGCTTTGCTGAAGGTTTTTACCAGTCTGTGGTTTGAAGACCTCAGCAGGTGAAATGTGTCTCCCTACCTTCTGTGGGCAAGGATGCCAGGAAAGTCTCACCTGGCCCTGCCATAAATTTTAACTCCCCAGGATCTTTAAGATGATCTTTATTAGCTTCGAAGTTTACAAAGATTTCCATTTTCTATATAGACTCATCCCTAATGGATGGTACAATAGCAATATTATGGACAGACCTGATCTTGCACAACAGAGATCATTCCAAAATATTGGCAGATGACAAGAGAAATTAAAGAGCACTGATAGAAGCTCATGTTGGGCTTAGAAAAGCAGATTGTGAGACTAAAGAATTTGCCTACAAAAATGGTGTAGAATGTGAGTGAAATCTTAATGTGTCAGGAGTTCAGATACTAGGGTGATAAGCTCAGTGAGAATGGAACCAGGTCACAAAAACCTCTAGCTTTGCATGAATCACTGAAGCTTCCTACTAGAATTGCAAGCAAAACACATATTAAACTGCATTTCAAAACTATAATTTGCAGTAAAAAGTACCAGATTAATTTGGTTGTGTAGTTGTTGTAGATGTATTATGATGTACCAATTTTCCTTATTTTTTGAAAGTAAAGAAAACTTAACTGTTGACTCTCCTGGCATTTTTATTTTGTATCTTGCCAGATGTGTTATTTAGATATTCATTTTTACCCCCCACCATCAAAAACAATACAAGACTGTGACCTTCTCAGATGAGAATTAATATATTTTTAAATCTTTTTTTCTTCTGTTGAAGGATTTTTCTTGTTTTCCTTCCATGAAGGTTGTAGTTATAGCTTAGTCCTTTCCTGCTAGTGCTGGCAGTTGTAATGTGTGTCCCCTGAATTTATGTAGATCTAAATGAACAACTGCACTGAAGCATCTCATAAGCTTCTATATTTTCATTTTAGATTTACTACTGGTAATTACATGCCGTGCATATAACAGAGGATCTAAAATCAATTGTGCACTTTACATTTTACTGGGTACTTATTAATTTCAGTATCTATCTCAATTTAATCGACATTTCCTGCATAAATAAATGAGCTTTTTTTTTTTCAGAATGAAGCAATAATCCATTAGTGACATTTATGAATATTTTTTAAATGACTGGTGATGCCATGAAGTGAAAAAAATGGAAATACAGAATGATTGATGAGGCACTCATCGCCTTTGAGAACTGACCTGTCCCCTACATTTCTTCCTTCCACTATTTCTGCATTATGAGTCACAGAACAACATGTTCTTGAAATGCACAAATGATGTTATTTTATCAGGGTGGGGAGTCCCCCCCTTTACTTTCCCTTTGCTGTGTCTGAAGAGTTGTGCTTGATGCTACAATGGAATTGCTGAAGGTTTTGGTAGGTCAGGAGGAGGACGATGTGTTCCACCACATGAACAGGTGCTTTCTGTGGCAGTGCAAGGGACATCTGGGGATGGCACACACTGGTGACCACTGGCCTGCACAGGACACCCCAAAAATCCCCCCCTGTGCTTGAGAGCATTGTCTAAACACTTCTTGAGCTCTGCCAGGCTCGGTGCTATGACCACTGCCCTGGGAAACTGCTCCAGTGCCCAACCACCCTCTAGGTGAGGAAACTTTTTGTAATATCCAACCTAAACCTCCCCTGGCACAACTTCAGGGCTTTCCCTCAAGTCCTGTCACTGGCCACCTCAGAGCAGAGATCAGTGCCTGCCCCTCCTCTTCCCCTTCTGAGGATGTTGCAAACCACAACGAGATCCCTCCTCAGTCTCCTCCAGGCTGAACAGACCAAGAGATTTCAGCTGCTCCTTGTACAGTTCCCCCTCCAGACCCAGCTCTGAGTCTGCTCAAAGTTTAACTCAGTGCCAGTATCAGCTGCCAGCAGTAGATGGGGGTGGCATTCCTCATTTCATTGTGGAGCTGTGCCTGTTTGCTGTCTCTGGGGGATGGATGGATCCATCTGAGCATAGGTTTGGATCCGTGTTTAATTGACATTGAGTACACAAATGTGATTCTTTAAGTCACGATTAAAAGGGAAGCATTACAGTGTAGTAGGAATTGTAAATCATGAATAACAATGCACTCCAAGAGCCCCTGAGGGAAGTCTGTATTTCTTTCTGGGCACATTGTTTTTCACAGATTCATAGAACGATAGAAAGATTTGGGTTGGAAAAGACCTTCAAGATCATCCTGTTCCACCCCCTGCCATGGGCAAGGACACCTTCCACTAGATCAGGTTCTTCAGATCTCCATCCAACCTGGCCTTAAGCACTTCCAGGGATGTGGAGTCCACAGTCTCTCTTGGCAACCTCTTCCAGTGCCTGACCATGCCTGTAATTAAGATTTTTTTCCTAATAGCTAATCCAAATCTCTCATCTGTTAGTTTAAAACTGTTTTCCTTTGTCCTATCGTTATCTGCCCATGTGAAAAATTGCTTGTATTTTTCCTAGGAACTCTTCAGCTGTGGCCAAGGAATGTTAGTACCCTTCTTGCCAAGTCCCTCCTGTTTTTCACAGACCACTGCACCACTGAAACGCAGGCAATATCCAGCCATGTGTCACCTGAGAGAGTTGTGGCTCATGGGAAACCACAGTGGGCTTGTCACACTGGGTGTCCAATTGTCCCTTCTCCCCAGGTGTGTAGGTGTAGGACCAGTGGATGTGGCTCATCTGCTTTAGCATGAATACAGTGTGAAAATGGAGTCTTACCACTCTCCCTTTCTAATCACTCATGAGGGAAAGACTCTCAAAGGTACAATTTACCTGGTCCATTTTAGACATCTGCTTCTGATAAAAAGCTGAGTGATGCTGTTGACACACCTGAAGGGTGAGATGCCACCCTGAGGGACCTGGACAAGCTGGAGAAAAGGGCCCATGGGAATCTCATGAGGTTTAACCAGGGCAAATGCTGGTTCTGTACCTGGGCTGGGACAATCCAGGCTGGGGGGATGAACAGATTAAGAGCAGCTCTGCCAAGAAGGAATTGGAGGTGCTGGTGAATGAGAGGCTGGATGAAGAGGGGCCCCAGGGAAGAGCAGCTGAGTAACATTAATCACACCAATACAGCCACACAACGTGCTCGCTTTATTGCTCAAAATGGCTGCTTGTATACATTTCAGCATTGTTTATATTCTCAAACATCTCCTCATTGGTGTACAGCATAGAAAAATGTGATTAAACATTGTTTACTTTATAGTTAAGTGGTTAAGGCATTCAGGCCTACATCTACATCTATTATTACACGATTGACTTTGTTCTTTTGCATACCTTAAAGTAATTTCAAAGATGCCACAGGCTTTGGCCTTTACTCAGGCCCAGGCTGGGTTGTCCAACTTTCTCAGGGCAGATCATGCCCCTGCTCCCTAAGAAGTTCTGCTACAGCTGGACATGACTCAACAATTGTAAACTTCCAGTCCGGAAAGCCGAACACGTCCTGGGCTGCATCCAAAGCAGCGTGAGCAGCAGCTGAGGGGGGAATTCTGCCCTCACCTCTAGACCCCACCTCTAGAACTGCGTCCAGTTCTGGGGTCCCAGCTCAGGAAGGACATGGAGCTGTTGGAGTGAGTCCAGAGGAGGCATCAAGTTGATCAGAAGGATGGATTCCATGGAAAACCGTTTCACAGTGTGCTCCTCGCTGGGAGCTGGCTCTCGGTTCCTCGTCTCCAAAGAGCATCAGTGCAGGTGAGTCAGGTGTAGACATCTATATTTAGCAGGTATATCCTGGTCTAAGTGATGTAAGCAAGGGCACCCCTAAATCTGTAACAGAGTCAGAAACTGAAATAATTTGTTCCACTCTCTAGATCTGGTAAGATACAAAAATAACTAATTTATGTTTTATTCCCATGCCAGTAATTAAGAGATACATCAAATATTTGAATAATACCTGCATTTCTAATTAAGCTGTCATAGGTGGCCTTAACTCTACCCTCTCTACTCCCACACAAGGTCAGTGAAATGATCTTTAACTACTTTTCCAAAATTATAGCTGTTCAGACTTTCACCTGCTGTCACCAGGAGCAAGGGATAGAACCTGTGAATTTTGGTGGGGGGTGGAAATTCAAGCACTCAGATTTTGGAGTGGTTATTCTCAGCCAATTATAATTTAGGGCTCTTATTTCTTGTGGTTTTGTATTTTCATTTTTGGAATGTTTGAACTCAGTTGCTTTAATGGCTGCAGAACACTTGCTTTATGCATTCTGAGGTCTAGTCTCCCTACAGAAAATTCAGAAATGGCTGGCAATCCAAGCAAGTTCAGCTGAGGAATTATTAAGTTACATCTCAATTAGTCATTCATTAACAAGCTGTCCTTGCCTCTCACTTAGCAGAATTAACAGAAGTCATTAGTTTCTTTCAGCCGTGGCCATATTTCCCAACATATGTGGATGACACACAATTGGATTGAGAGGGAACTCAGCAATATGGAAGTCAAGAGACGAACAATTTTTCCTGCAAAAATGGGGCAGCATCACACACCAGACAGGTCACATCTCCACTGATAGGAGAGAAGAGATTGAGAGAAACTGGAAACTTGTGGGTGTCAACCCTTGTCTGCAAATCCCCCCTTCCCCTGTCCTGTCCTACCCCTCTTCCCAGCCAGACTTTGGGAAATCTTCACTCAGGAGGCTGAGAGGTGGAGAGCAGCAGCACTTCAAACACAGCAGAGGTAGAACCAGTGCCTGTCTCAGCTGCTGGCACTGGTTTTTGGGGTACCCCTGCGTGGGCCAGAGGGGTGGCAGGACATGTGTGAGCCTCGAGGCCAGGTACAGGGAGCAGGTTACTGCCACATCTGGAATGAGGGAAAACCACAGGGAATGCTGCATCCTGAAAACCATCCCTGCCTGGGCCACATGGAATGCCCACATGGTAACCTCAGACACTTCAGCAATTTGTGTATGTGAAGTTCAGGAACCCAGCTTGGAGCTCAGTTTGGGCAATGAAGGGCAGATGTTTGAGGCATTATGGTCACCTAGACAAAGCCTCAAATGTTTTTTTGGAGAGAGGGATTAAGCTTTCAAATCTGTATGATGCTTTAGACAACTTCTCCTTAAAATTGCTCCAACATCACCTTGTCTGTCTGTCTGTTGGCCTCCCAGGCCTTAATCTCAGCTGAAACAGCTCAATATGATGGTTAAAAAAAACCCATAATCAAGAATTTTTTACTCCAAACCAAGATGTCAAAGCCTGGTCATTCGTAGGTAGTCTCCAGACAGTACCAGTGAGCTTCTTGGAGTATGACAAATACCGCTGTGACTTCAGGAGCTGAGATATCATTTATTTCAATTTACTGCCCAGCTCCTGAAGATGAGACACTGCTTGACTCTCCTCACTTTGTCAGGCGGCTTCTCTACTTGACACTGTCTAGTGGGACTTATCACAGGTTATCCACAAGGCACTCTCTGAGGCTTTTTCATTTTAATCTTGATTTAGACAGAGAGACAGAGGATTGTCCATGACCCACTTTGCTGAGTGGAGAGAGCTGGAGATACCCTTCAATGTGGAGGGAAGTGCAAAGGGAATTGGAGACAGACAGAGAATGGTTTCAAATTGAAACAGAGTAGGGTTAGATTGATATTAGGAAGAAATTTTTCCATGTGAGGGTGGGGAGGCCCAGGCACAGGTTTCCCAGAGAAGCTGTGGATGCCTCATCCCTGAAAGTGTTCAAGGCTGGAGAGGGCTTGGAGCAACCTGGGATAGTGGAAGGTGCCCCTGCCCATGGTAGGGGGTTGGAATGAGATGATCTTGAGGGTCTGTTCCATCTCAAACCATTCTGATTCTGTGACTCTGTGATATAGATCTACACACAAATATGTTTATCTTTACATATAGATGTACACACGTATTGCTCTGCTGCAGGCCTGAAAAGTGAATGACACTGGTTTAAAGCTGTCACTATTGCAACTTGGAGCTGTCACTTTTTGGGAAGTTGTTTTCTACTCAGAGAGAGCAGAGTAACTTCGTATTGGAAAAACAGAGCACCAAAATGAGACTTTTCCCTGTGTATAATGAGTTTTGTAAAGCAGATTGCTGTTTCTGTCTTCCTGTTTGATCTGGAAGCCAACAGTATTGCCAAGCATTGGACTTGGTGATCCTTGTGTGTCCCTTCCAACTCTGGATATTCTAATCTCTGATTAAATGATTTTCTCTTTTGGAGGGCTGAAAAATGGAACATCACAAAACCCAGAGCAGAGATACACAGCCAAGGGTCAGAGACCAGAACACAAGATATTTGCTGCTCTCTGCTCTCTGGAAGCACAACACAGGGAAAACCAGCCAAGTCATTGAGGGAGGGACTTAGTCATGGCTTGAGAGGTTGAACTAGGTGGTTTCTCCATTTCACTTATGGAGCTGTGCAAGAGCATGTCACAATTGCCAATGGACACAGAAATTACAAAAAGGATGTAGAATCACAGTAGAAGTCTCCCTGGTACCGTTTCTCTTGGTGGGCACCACATACTTGACCCTTTAGGAATTGCCACCAGTTGTCACCTTTCTATTTCCCTCCTGGGGCACAACCCCAAACTTTTGCTGTCACCAGATCCAGGTTTGTTTGTGCTGCTGAGCAGCTTTGATCTGTGTCTGCTGCCTGCTGTGACCAGCTCAGTTTGGGGAGAAACCAAGCTCAGCTGTGGTTCCAGGCAGGCAAACCTCCATCAAAGGAAGATGGTGGGTGGTGGTGAAAAAACCCAAGAGCAGGAAAGATCCCAAGAGCAGGGAAGGCTCTGGAGAAGAGCAGTGGCTCTGAGCAGGTCAGCACTGCAGGACTAACAGATTTTTGGGAATGTGCTGGCTCACAGGCTTGTGGTTTTTCAAAGTCTTTTAGTTGCTCTCCTCACCCTCACTTTGAGGAGATTCATGGATTTGTGCTCACGAGCTCTCAGGGAAGGCTGTGGTGTGTGCTGCTACCCCTGTTCAGCAGGGGCACCGGGAGAGGCATTTTGTGGTGGAGAGATTTAACTGAGGTCACAAAATTCACTGAAGCCACGCCCTGAGATGGAAGCTGACCTTTCCACATCCCACTGAAATGATTCCTTACGGCTGACCCTGCAGAATCAGTTCTCAAGGCTGTAAGATTATGTATTTAAGATTTGTATTTAAATGTTCCTTAAAAAAGAGAACTGTCACCAATACCTAAATCATCTTTCACATCAAGGCATGCACGGCTGAAGACACTGAGGTAATGCAGAAATCAGGTGCCCAGATTTTTGCAAATATAGGTACTTCTTTGATAAACTGAAAAATATGTTCTCATTACGAAGCTAGGACTCTAATTTAAGACTTTCAATGTGCAAAATATTTCTTTTTGGGCAAAACTGAAGATATATTATGGACAAAAAACTTTCCTGTTTCAAGGTAGACACTGATACAGTAATGAGCAGGATAAAATGACCTGGTGGCAGATTCAGTGGGCAAGGAGAACATTTCCATTTGGAAGATTCCTGTTTCTGTGCACACCTCCTACTGTTTTTGTGATTTGCAGAAAAATTAGGAGGGTACTTACCCCAGTGCCTCCATTCTTAAAGATGAAAAGGGAAAGAAATCCTAGAACCTTTAAAAAATGTTTTGTGAAAAATTGATATTCCCTTCTGTCTATTTTTGCATTCAGCTAATTTAGATGTTGGCTGGAATTTCTGAGGAAAAAAGCAGTTGCATATGAATCCTATTCCAAAAATCAAAATCAATCTATGGACTAAAAAATAAGTAGGAAATAGTGCCCCTATTTCACTAGAAAAAGATAATTTTTTTTTAATGGAGAAATCTTTCCTCTTCTTTTGGGTGGTATGAAAAACTCAACTCAGCAAAACTGAGTATAGTTCTCAGCTTTATGCATCTTTTGATGTATCCCTTAGCACTTCTGGGTGTTTTCCCCCATCTATGGAATTAGAAAAAAACCCAGCACCCTTCTCTCCTTGATGTCTTTTGTCTGTAAACTCCTCTGGGCAGGAATTCTTCTTCTGTTGTTTTGTAAGTAGGAAATGGATGGAATTGCTTCCCAAACAGACACTTTTAACCAAAATATTTACCTTACATTTTGTACATCTCAACTCTGTTATATAATTATTTGATGATATAATTCAAATATAAGTCAATGGGAGGAAAAGTCTGTGGTGGATGAACCAGGCTGTAGCTAGAATTTGTGGATATATTTACCAATCTGTCCCAATATGGCAGCACCAACTTTCTCCCAGTCCAAGATGTCAGGCATGAAATGGGCATTAACAATTTGAAGATGAAAAGCAGACAAAGCAAACCAGCCATAAATGTGGAATGAATATGGAGCAGCCTGGTTACGCTCCATACTGAAACAAAATTTCATTTGCCTTTCAATGAATTAAAAGTTAAACCACTCCGGTGGCAGCCGGGAGTGACAAAGAGAGAGAATCTCATATTTGTCCAGGAACATTGCATTTTATGACCACAGCAATTTTTAATTTTCTTTTGAAATGGAAAATGAATATTTTTCCATGGAGCTGATGTCAGCCATTCTTCCCCCAGAGGAAGGATACACAGGAGGTTCTGCCACGACCATTCCCTGCTCACACACGTTTGCCTCTTGCCACGCAGTGACTCGTGCAGGGATTTGCACCCATCAGTCCTGGCTCATTTCACATCCATCTCTGGGTGGGAGAGGGAGGGATCCCTCTGACAGGTTGATTTTGAATTGCTTCCACAGCCTGGGCTGACACCCAGCTCCTCAGGTGATTTATACAGTAGCTGGGTGGAAGCTGGTTTATAATGCAATGTGGTCTAAAATGGTTTTGCTTGCATCTTGAAGTGAGCATCCATCCATCAAGGCACTCAGAGTCATTCTGCTGGCCACTGAAAATGTTCCTGGCAGGTGCCTTTGCTAGGTGGCTTCTCTATCCTGTTAACACATATTTTTTAAACTATTGAATTAGAATTAGTCAGAATGCCAAGTTTTCAGCTGAAAAAGCTCATCAGAAAGGAACTTGGCCTCTAAATCATTCTGGAATTGCATATTATCTGCTGAGGAAATCACTGGAATGATATTTTTTGAAGTGTTTTAGGATATCAAGGTGCTTTATTTTTGTACTAATTTCTCAGATATGCTCACAGGGTGAGAGTGAGCAGGGACCTGGCTCTCAGAAGCATTAAAACTTCTGCAAAGCCCAATGAATGTTAAACATTTGAGTCTATATTGCATCTGAATGATTTTTTACAGACTTTTCTTCTCTTTTTCTTCCTTCAAAGAAAGATAAAAATGAAATCAGTACATTTGAGCATGAAGATTGTAAGGTTACTTCAAAATCAATTTAGAGTGTGGTTGTTCTGCAAAGATTACTGCCTGATGGAGTTCTTGTTTGCCATTGCTTTCAAGTAATTTGTGAGCATTTTCAAACCAAGTGTTTTCTGGGTAGACATTGCCATGGCAGAACATTGTCCTTGAACTGAATGACTTAGAGTTTAAAAAATAGTGAGGAAAGGAGATGGATAAAAAAATATTCTCACTGTAAGAGCACCTTGGAGCCAATCCTGAGGAGAACATGAAGATTAGAGGGGTGGAATACCTCTCCCATGAAAAAAGACTCAGAGAGTTGGGGTTGTTCAGCCTGAAAAAGAAAAGGCTCTGGGGAGACCTTAGAACCCCTTTCAGTGCCTAAAGGAGTTTTGAGAGCTGGAGAGGCACTTTGGACAAGGGCCTGCAGAGACAGGAAAAGGGGAAATGGCTTTAAACTGACAGAAGACAGGTTTGGAATAAATACTGGGAAGAAATTCTTCCCATGAGGGTGGTGAGGCCCTGGCACAGGTTGCCCAGAGAAGCTGTGGCTGCCCCATCCCTGGAAGTGTTCAGGGCTGGGTTGGACAGGGCTCTGAGCAACCTGGGATAGTGGGAGGTGCCCCTGCCCATGGCAGGGGGTTGGAAATGGATGATCTTGAATGTCCCTTCCAACCCAAACCATTCTGTGACTCTGTTATTTCCATGGGACTCCTGCCCTGCAAATGTTCATCTCAGCTGGGATAGGATGCAATGGAATTTCTCTATCACCAAGATCTGTGCATGGCTCCAAGCACAAATATCACATCCCCTGCCATCCTCATTGTTGTGTTTCTCATGCCCACTGAAGACTGGGACGACTCTTCTGATTCTTTGAGATCAAAATGCTGCTCCAGACTTAGCACTGAGCATGCTGAAACTCCACACTTTAACTTTTTCAGTTAAAAATGTGATGGTGAAGAGGTGAGAGGGAGCCTGGATAGTGTGAGATGAGTAGGAAAAAATGTGCAGTATCTCAGTGTACCAAGAATTGTAGATGGGAGGAAACACAGATTAAAGCAAATTTTTTTTTCTGGTACTTGTGAAACATTGAAGCCCTGTGTTGAAGCAGGAACTAATTTGCTGTGCCAGGCTCTAGTTAGGGCAGAATTAAATCCTCTGACTGTGTGGAGAACAAAGTCACTTTTCATGCTCTTGCATCAAGGGTTTCAGACTTCTGTGGGTAAGCACAGGAGCTTTACCTCTCTCAGAGAGCTCATTGTGCACACAGAGCTCCCTGGCTGGTGCACGGTACCTCCCTCCATTTTTACCTCAACAGGAAGAATCAGGGAAATATCCTTGTTCAGTTCTGTAGGGACTTTCACCAGATTGTAAGAAAACCCTTCTCAGACCCTTTCTGAGCGCTGTGGCTGTTCAGAGGGTTGATGATTCTTCCTGAGAGATGCAGCTCAGTTTTTTGAAGATGAGGGGCATTTTGTCTTTTACTTTTTACATTATTAGGAAGAGCAAGTTGCCCATTCACACTTACAGAAGATAGTTTAATCAGCTGTTATTGGCTGGGTAGGTAAGACTAACCAGGGTGTCTGGATGTCCTTCCCCAAAAAAACTCAGTGGAGGATGTGGCACAGTCACATTTTTCTCACTTCAGTGTTTCTGAATATAAGGTCACTAACCCCTCAGATTTATCTGTATTCTCCAGGGTGGGTAACCCCAGGGAGCTGTTTTAACTTCCCACAGACGGAACACACAACTGGAAATAGAAAAGACGGAAAAAAAAAAAAAAAAAAAGGGAAAAAACATCTCTCCACCAACACAGCAAGGCAGTCAGGAAAAGTCAGGAACTCAAACTCATATGGCTAAAGCTCAGAGTCAGGACCATGTGTGGGAACACACAAAATACTCAACTGCCTTGAGAAAACACTGCAGAATTGCAGTGAAAATCAAATCTCTCCCTTTTTCCTCCCTTGTGGGTGTCTGAAAGGGCCATTTCTGCAGCAGATGTCTTTTTAGGCTCCATAACTCATCTTGTCCCTGGTCCCTGTGTGGACACAGCTGGGAGGAAGCTGAGCTCAGTCCAGTTCCAGGGTAGAAAGGGCAGTTGTCACTTGGGATGATGCCTGCAATTATTCCTACCTCCACAGCTCTGCTTGCTCATGAAGAACTTGCTTGAAACATAATTTGTAATTATTCTTCTCCTGGCTGCTTGTGGTATAATTATAAATCAATCTTCATTTTTATGTGATCTGTACTTGCTTCCTGGTTAATAATTTAAATTGATATTGTGTTGTTTTTGTAATTATTAATAATGATATTGTTATTTGAGCATGATGATTGTGATTAGAGATAAATGTAATTTCCGAATGGAAAATTATTACGCTAAAAATACCAGCTTCGTCAATTTCTATAATTTACAATGGCATCTTTGCAATTAATTCAGAAAGCAATACTTCAGATTAAAATACAAGATTTATGTTCCAGCATTTTGCCAAGCACAGACCTCCCATTATAGTAATAAAATCTGGAGGAATGGTTAAATGCAATGTTTTAAGATCAGTTCATTGGTCATACTTTGGCTCACTGTTGCTAACTGATGTGCCTAATCATATTTCTTCTTCAACAAAATAAGTTTTTAAAGGAAGTGTCAGAGAAGAGAGCAGAAAACTTTGCTCCACACAGCTCGGGCTCCACCTTCTTTCAATTTTTTTACCACACTCTGGACCATCTGTGCAACACTCTGCATCAGGCAGTGACATCTCGTGTCTGGAGCATGCACTGCAAACAAAGCTCTGACAAATGCCTGTCCAGGACACCAGGAAAAGACCAGAATGAGCACAAATCACAGGATGGTTTGGGTTGGAAGGGATTCCTTCTACATCATCTTCTTCCATCCCCCTGCCATGGGCAGGGACACCTTCCACTATCCCAGGCTGCTCCAAGCCCCATCCAACCTGGCTTTGAACACTTCCAGGGATGGGGCATCCACAACTTCTTTGGACAAGCTGTGCCAGGGCCTCACCACCCTCACAGGGAAGAATTTCTTTCTACTTCCCAATTTAACCCACTCCAATTTTAATGCCATTCCCCCTTATCCTTCCAGTTTGCATCAAACTTGCCATGAAAAAGGAGAAAAGCTCAGAGCTCAATGCTCTAAATTAATGTTGCCTCCTAATACTTAAAAACTTTGTGGAAAAAACTTCCCAGCCGTGGCAGACACTGCTTCAGGTGCTATGATTTACTCACCTCTAAGTCTCAGAGATACACAAAATGTGCTTTACATCTTTTTTCGGTCAAAGTACCCAAAGCTTTGGACAGCCCACACTTGGTTGAGTATTTAAAAGTAATTTGGAAGATCCTTTCTGTGTTGCTTGGAAAAGCAAGTTGTTTAAAAGGCAGAAGAGGTGCAATATAAAATCGTGGAATCATAGAACCATTAAAATTGGAAAAGACCTCCAAGACCATCAAGTCCATCCTTTGACTGAATAGTCATGCCCACTAAACCATATTGTGAAGTGCCACATCTACTCGTTTTTTGAATACTTCCAATGTTGGTGACTCCTCCACTTCCCTGGGCAGCCTATTCCAGTGTTTAAACACTATTTCAGTGAAGAAAATGTTCCTTATATCCAACTTGAACCTGCCTTGAAATATATACACTTGTGAATATAATTTAAATATTTAGAAACTAGCCAAGACTTCTGGCTGTTCTTTAAACTACGGAGTAGTTCTGCTGCAGTATGAAACAAAGGTGAGGACCCACTCTGGACCTCTTGCAGAGACAGCTACACGACAGTTTAGACCTTTTCAGAGGAATTTGGAATTGAAATGGTGAGGCTTAATTAGTAGGCAAAGAGAAATCAACAGTAGACCACGGTTCATATGTGCCACATATGGAACAGGCAGATTATTTTTATCATTTGTGTGTAAGGATTAAGGTTTAGTTGATGTTTACTGGCAATCACATGCAGAATGTTCTTACATATTTCAGATTTTTGTGGTGTCTTTCATAACTCTCAGGCTCTGAGTGGCTATCCTGGTCCATCCCAGAGATCTGATTCACTTGAAGATAATCCTTGTTCTCTTCTCCTTCTACTTCCATATTTGTGTTTAATATTTTATAACAATTGACTGTGAGCAAGTTTAATATTTCCCCCTGCCACCAGCAGAATGTATTAAGTTTTCATGTAATGTGTCAATTAGCCAGTTCTTTGCCTCATCAATATGCATTTGTCACCAGGGGCGTTCACTAAGCCAGACCAAAACACAACAAGGACACCAAATGTCTGGAGAGTCTTTCAGCCTTGCAGCTGCTTGGGTTTTTCTCAATTCCCCTGTAGGAGGCTTAGACAATGTATTAGAGAAATTGGTTAATTAAAACATAATTCCCAGATCCATGGCAATAGATACTCAGCCTTGCTGTGCTACTTCTGCTCGTTGGGTTAATAAATCACTGAAATGATATAATTGTTTTCCTCAGCATGTGCAGAGCTGAAATGATTTCTGTGGTAGATTTGTTGAGAATCGTTGCAGCAGAATACAACTTGCTTCCCTCGAATCCCTGGAACTTCCATTTCCAGGCGCTGAGCAGGAATAAAGGAAATGATGAATCTCATTTGGTCTTGTGAATGGAGGCAATAGCTTGGACTGTTGGTTAGGTTGAATTTATTGTGTGTAACAGGTTATGTGATGCAGCTACTGACACAATTGCTTTTTGTCAGGAGAGGCTGGTCTGGCTTTATTCACCCACTCTTTGTTCAGAAACCTGCTGGAAGGATCCCCAGAATGCATAAGTAGCTTTGTACATGACACTTTTGACATTTAAATCACTCATGCACAATTTATCACCTTCAAAGCCCCCCACAACAAATGACTAAATAAGATCCCCACTCTTACAGATGAGAGAAATGAAGGCATAGAAGGCAAAGCTAAAGTTGTTCACCGATTAAGCAGGAGAAAAGAAAGCATTAAAAGAAAAAGTAAATTCTCAAAAACCCTCCACCTTTCATGGTGACCGTAATTATTAGTGAACAGATTGACTTCAGCAAACATTACAGCATTCAAAATCTGTAAGGAACAAAATAGATAATACATGTAATTTTCACAGCTCCTGAAAGAGCCTTTATTTTTACTTTTTAGCCAAAAATTATGTTTTTGCTTATGAATTGATTATTTTCTCTTAGAAAGAAAGGAAAATAGTTAAAAATAGTCTGAACATAAAATGCCACATTCCAATTTTGATCAAAAGGAACATCTTGTTCCTCCTGGCACAAGAATATGTCATTTCATTTAGATTTTGTTAAGAAACAAAACAAAACCTTTCTTATCCCTAAACATCAGCTTGAAAACAACATTTCATTATTTTTCTCCTTGTAACAACTCTTGTTCCATCAAAAGGATTGCTGAATGGCAGGTTCAATTCTTGCTGCTAACAGCTGAAAAACAGACAATTCTCTTCTTATTGTAATCTTCAGCTTGCATCATGGAATCAGAGAATCATTGAGGATTAAAAACCTCCAAGAGCTTTGAGTCCACCCATTGACCCAGCACTGCCAAATCCACCACTGAACCATGTCCCCAAGTGCCACATTCACAGATTTTGTGAGTGCTTCCAGGAATGGTGGTTCCACCACTTCCCTGGTCAGCCTGTTCCAATGTCTGACCTCACTTTCAGGGGAGAAATTTATCCTGATACCAATAGAAACATTTTTTCTAATATCCTTCTAATATCCTAAAGTTGAAACCTGTTGGTCCAACTTGAGACCATTTCTTCTTATCCTATTACTTGTTACTTGTTGAGAGAAAAGCCTGATTACCTGGCTAAAATCTTCTTTCAGGGAGTTGCAGAGAGCAATAAAATCCCCTGCAAGACTCCTTTTCTCCAGGCTGAACCCTCCCAGCTCCCTCAGTTTCTCCTCATCCCACTTGTGCTCCAGACCCTTTCCTGACTCCCCCCATTCTGAAATGCAGAAGTGGAAAAATTATTTCCACCTCTGTCCTGTGCAGATGATCAGTTTATAGAGCTGGGTAATTCCAAGTTCCTTCCTCTTTGGCTGCTAACCCCGTAATTGCAAGCCAAGTTTTTGTGTGCTGCCCTCCCCAACCCCACTCCTGCCCTGGTCCACAGCAAGGTCTGTAATTCACAGATAAAGGTGGTCTGTAATTCACAGATGAAGGTGTTCTATAATTCACAGATAAAGGTGTTCAGCTAAAAGTTAATATCCATGGAGGAGGCAGCAGGCAGATTTCATCTTGGCACTGGCCAAGCGTGCAGCTGGGCCTGGCAGGTCCAGCAACATGACACTTTATTTTTATAGATGAAACACGAATTATCCATCTTTCCCCTTCCTTCTGGTTCACAATGCAGTAACAAGGCTTGTAATGTACAATAAGGGCTTGTAATATTTGCATGACCAGATGCCTTAACAGCATTGGGTGCACCTGCCTGGATTTTATGTTCATCCTCTTTTCTCTGTGTGCCTCTGGGGGTATTGACCTAAAAAATAATATATATATATTTCTCCATCTTCTTTTCAGCTTTTCTTCCTTCACATGCTTGATTCTGCAAGAAAGTGATTGCATGCTTTCCTGTAGATTAGTAAAGTATTTCCAACATTTATTTATCACCCATGAGTAGAAGTTTCACAGATTAACCATTTGAGGAACTATATGTTGCTGTTGTTTTTTCCCTTTCTTTTTTTTTTAAAATCTGACATTTGCTGTCTAAATTGGATGTTTCCTGTTGCTTTTACAGAAAAGAAAAGTGAACATCTCAACTTTGCTCCTCCTCCCGATCTCATCTCTGATTTGAGGGGCCTGCAAGCTGACTGATTAGGGAAATAAATGGGGTCAGTGTTGTTGCACACACAAGTGGTCTGTAACAGACCCACCATCCCAG
This sequence comes from Dicaeum eximium, assembly GCA_013396995.1. Lineage (NCBI taxonomy): Eukaryota > Metazoa > Chordata > Aves > Passeriformes > Dicaeidae > Dicaeum > Dicaeum eximium. Next base: position 60,661 of record VWZP01007235.1, read on the forward strand.
GAGTGTTGTCACTTACACCACTAAACATCCTTTTAACCATCAGCATAAACAATGCAAAGCCACAGGAACTGCAGCCTGCAGAGGAGCAGCACAAGGAACTCTGTAAATACATTAATTACTGAGCTGTTTTGCTGGTGTTATCATTGACAGTATGTTTTTGTCTGGGAATTACCACACGAGGGTGGCTGTGGCAGGGAGATGTGCAGAATCTCTGCCAATCCAATTAATTTACCATGATTTTGGTGGCAGGAGGTTTTTTGATGTGTTTCCAGATTCTTCTATTCCATTCTCCAGAATGATAGATGTAGAACTAACCCTGTAGACTGATGGATGCTGAAACCATGGAATGAGTGTTGTTCATTTAGACAGACTTATTCTCAGGCACTATTTTTCTAAACTCACATTTCAAACCCATCAATTAAAGCCTGCTCTGCCCAGGGAGCCCAGGTTTAGCATGGTGAGTTCAGACTCACCAGCCAGGAAAAAGGAGATGCAAGATGAGGAAAATGGTCCACAGATGAGCAGTGGCTTTGTGTGGCCAGAATTTATAACAACCTTTCAGCAGCCGCACACAGCAGAGTTCATCCACAAAGGCAAAAGAGTGTAAAAACCCCTCAGGACTGTGCTACAGATTACTGAGGGACAGGAGAGTTTTGAGCATTGGCCCAGTCCTCCCATATAAAAGATGGACTCTGGTTGTCATTTGCTCCTTCCTGCCTTTGGGCATCACTTTTCTCTTCCTTGTAGTCTCTTCTTAGTTGTCAGAAGTGTTAGTCAAAACAGTTTCTGTACCACTTTGATTTTATACATCCCTTGCCTGCAGTTTCCTCTGGGAAATGAAATAAGGTCCATGGGATGAGGCAATGCTTGTTACAGGCAGGGTGGTGTTGGAATTACCAAGGTGAAGTTTCATCTTGAGTGTGCAGAGGTGTGGGTGAAATATCACACTCTACCTCACTACACAGAGTTTCAAAAGAACAGCAAAACTCTTTCTAAATGAGGGAAATCCAGCGAATAGTTTTGTTTGGGATAGGTAACATTTTCCAAAACAATGAGAAACTTCATGTCTGTGTTGTACAAATGAGCCTTCATAATGTTTCATTCAGAACAGCTCTTTTTTCACGTGAAAATGTACTGGAAAAAAAAGAAAACAAAAGAAAGGGGAGGAGAAAAGGAAGGAAGGAAGGAAGGGCAGAAGGAAGGAAGGCGCGGAAGGAAGGAAGGAAGGAGCGGAAGGCGCGGAAGGAAGGAAGGAAGGAAGGAAGGAAGGAAGGAAGGAGCGGAAGGCGCGGAAGGAAGGAAGGAAGGAAGCGCCGAAGAAAGAAAGAAAGAAAGAAAGAAAGAAAGAAAGAAAGAAAGAAAGAAAGAAAGAAAGAAAGAAAGAAAGAGAAAGAAAGAAAGAAAGAAAGAAAGAAAGAAAGAAAGAAAGAAAAGAAAGAAAGAAAGAAAGAAAGAAAAAGAAAGAAAGAAAGAAAGAAAGACAAATCAGGTTGTTAAGCTGTCCATTGTTCCTTATTTTCCATGAGGCTCAATGAATTTTGCCCTTTCTCTTCTCCTGCCACCATATCTGCTTTGTCCCTTGCTTTTGGCCAAAGACCATGACATTGTCTCCATTCCAGCACAGCAGTTTGAGGACCCAGAGCAGGAGACAGAACTCAGCTGAAAACAAGACTCTGTGCATGACTTTGGGCTACAAATTCTGGCTTTCTCCCCACTGTAACTCAGTGAACCACCAAAGAATCTGACATCCATATCAGCACAAGATCTGACATTTGGCATCCCACCCACTGGAACTTCACGAAGCTGAGAGGCATTTCCCGCTCTTCATCCTTCTCAAAAAGAGGTGCTAAAATCATAAATACATGGCAAAGTCAGGGAAAATACACCATGAAATGGTTGGGTTTGGGTCTGGAAGTCTGGGGGAAGGGTCATAACTTAATCCTGGAACAGAATGCATATTGGAAGGTCCCCCAGATCCATCAGCAGAAAAGAGTTATGAGGTTAATAACCTCCTGTTCTCCTTGTCAATGTGGCTTTAGCAAAACCAACAGCACGGGGCATGGAGCTCCATCTGCAGTGTGTAATAAGGGGGTGTTGTACATTGGACAAACATTATGATTTATTTTCAAAAGGAGAGAGATGCCACAGATCTTTGTGCTCTCAGGGACTCTAATTTATGGCCTGATTAAACACTTGCTGCCAAATTGTCCATCCTGTCATTTTTAATTCCTGGTCTAGTATCCCAGACAACAGAGCACTTAAGGAGGCTCCCTTCTACAAGTGAGGCTGAAATGAAGAAAGATGTTAATGTGTGTTTGCTAATCAAAGTCAATAGGCTATCAGGAGCAATTACTCTTTAGCAGATCTGTTCTGCTGGCACCATGCAATGTGTGTGAATCTGCCAAGGTTGGTGACACTATCCCCTTGCTGTGGAGGCAGAAGGCAAGGCTAGAACTCAGAACTGAGAGAAACCCTTGGGAGGACATGCAGGCAACAGGGACAAGCAGAACATGTTTGTTTTTAGCCTAAACCTAGATTTTCTTCCTTCAACAAGCCTTGTTTGGAATGAATGCCAAGGCATCTTGAGTCAAGGGAGACCTGAGGACATTTTATCTTACATTACCAGGTGCTCTCACTGCCTTGTATATTTTTTCCCTTTCCTCATTCCCCTGAGGTGGGGATCTTGGGCTATCTTGCTGGTAAAATGGGGCCCAACCCTGAGCTTTACAGAGTCACAGCTCTTGTCTAGGTCTGTGCTGGAAGTCTTACACAGGACTGCAAAAAAGTAAAATTTGAGAGAAAAATAGATTTGAGAAATTCAGCTTCTCTTGATTGTAATCCCAGCTTTGTCCTTGTAGGTGCTGCCATGCTGCTTTTAAGTCCCTTCAAAGTCGTAATTTCTCCAGGATAAACCATCCCAGTTCTCTCACCCTCTCCTCAGCAGCATGTGATGATCTTCTTGTCCTTCAGGTGCCTGGAAATAAATTACAAGAAGCATTGCTCTGAATTTTTCCCAGGAAATAAAGCTGATCATCTTCTAATTCCCTCCATCCTCCTTCTTGCCTGTTTTGAAGGTGGACATGAGACTTGATAGCCTCTGGTCTTGCCTTTCCTTTCACTGCACATCGCTTTGCCCAGTGTCTCAGTGGATATTTGGGTTGGATTTGCATGCCCTGGTTTTGGTTGAAGGGTGTCTTCTGTGAGAACCTCGCAGAAGCTTCCCTTTTGTCTGATGTGGGCCATGGAGAAAGGAGCCCACGCCAGGTTTGCTGGCAGAATTTGTGAATTTGTGGTGGATCTGAGCTCCTGAAGGACTGACCCCATGGGAGGGACCCACACTGGAGCAGTTTGTGAGAGCTGAAGCCCATGGGGAGGGCTCGTGTTGGAGAAGTTCCTGGAGGACTATCTCACATGGAAGGAATTCCACACTCAGAGTGTGACAAGTTCTGCCTCTGAGGAGGAAGCAAGGGCAGAGACAATGGAATGAACTGGCCATAACCCCCCTTTCCCTTCCTCCACACCACTGAGGTGAGGATAGGTAGAGAAATCAGGAGTGAGGCTGAGCCTGGGAAGAAGGGAGAGATAAGGAGAAAGAAGTTCTAAGGTTTGGTTATACTCCTCTGCTCTGACTCTGATAATAAATTCAATTTCCTTGAGTGGAGTCTGTTTGGCCCATGACAAAAATTGCTGAGTGATCTCTACCTGTGTCACCGACATTTTATTAGTTTCTTATATGGAAACTTGCTGAATTTTTCCTTCCATGGGAAAGCTGACTTCTGAGCAGATTTCTGTAAAAACAAGTCTTTATGTGTGTGTTTTCAAGGACATAGCTGTCTAGCTGTTCTGTCTCCCACAGAGGAGATGAGAACTCTCTCTCTTTCTTAACCTATGAGATGAACAACTCTTATCTTGGAATTCTAAGCATTCCAGGTGTCTTGTGCTAACCATGAAAGGGAAAGCATGTTAGCTCTGAACATGGGCACTAATAGCCCCAAAGCCTTCTGAACAATGGAGTCATTTTAATAAATAATATAAACCTTCTGATAATGGAGTCAGAGAATCCTGATTCATCACCCCACTCAAGAAGCCATCGTAATATACCTGTCCGTAACCCGATCCAAAAGTATTTGTTGTATTTTCTCTCCCCTGTCCACCTGAGGAGGGGAGAGAGAGGAGTTTCAGGGAACACCTGGTATCCAGCCAGGGTTCAAAAGCACAGTACTGCATCCAGGATGTCAGCAAATGTGTTCTGTACCTCGTGATGTTGGTTATCCACTGTGAAAACCTCCTCCCAGATTCTCCCACATGAACAGGAAAGTCTGGCAAGGTCACAGCCATGGCCTTGTTTCTCTTTGGATCCAGCAGAGCACAGAAGCAGGAAAAAAAATTGCAATGCCTGTGAAACTGTCAGCAAGTTCAAGGACAGCAGAGTTGCAGGTAACTACTCAAATATTTTTGTAGGTTTTTGTAGGTATTTACAACCTCTGTCTCTTTTCTTATTCATTCCTCCCTCCCTATTTAGCTTTTGTTAGTTTATCCCTCAAATTAGTGACATGATGCTTCCTGTCTCTGCCTGACAAGCCAGCATGAAAGCTGAGAATATGTAGATGTGGTGTAAGCAGTTATTATCACCTTTAGATAAAACTGGTAATATATCACAATTTATATCCCTTTATAACCAGTCTCTTTTCATAGTACCTCTTAACAACTGCTGTCTGTAGATTTTTTGTCAAAAAGATAAGCAAAGGCATATATATATATACATATATATAAATATATATATATATAATATATATATTTGTGTCTGTCTATTAATTGTAGATGTGCACATAAATACAAGTTATTTATCAGGTTTTTCTTTCCTGTGAGTTCATTTGTCTAATGGCAATTCATTATATAATAAATTTCCTCTACCATTTATATTATTTTTTGTGATTTTCCCAATAAAAAATTGTTTCTTTTATATATTTTTTTTTAATCAGTATCAGGAAAAGTCAATACCACCATTGCCTTACTCACTAATGGCATACAAGGAATTTTTGAAACAATTCTTTCTTTTGCTGGGAACTTTGGGCATCCTTTTAGGTTGTCAGTCTTGGTGGTCTCTTTCTGGAACAGAACTCTGCAGTTTGTCCTGACTCATCCTGTCACCCTACATCTCCCTCCACCCCTACATTATTTAGATACAGACCCTTGTGTTTGGACCCCTGTTTTATTTATGGATATAAGGTTTCAGATTATGATGTTATGTTCAATTCTAAACAGTCCCTACACATCTGTGGCACAGCAGAGCCTTGACTTTAAGTGGCATTACTGTAACAGAGACTTCTGTGCCCAAATGAGTCTTTGTTCTTCCCTGTGTCTTCTCTGTCTCAGGGTGAGCTCCTCTGTTTACAATAAGGAGCTTATGAAACAAGACTTGACCTGTCCACCTGGGAACAACAAGGTGCTATTGAATGAAAAATAGGTTTTCACAGGGAATTTCTTTTAGCTTACTTTGGGTCAAGTGAAAAGAAAAAAAAAAAAAAACTGAACAAAAACTCTTTTCCCTCAGCCCTGAGGAGCTCATCCAGCAAGTTATGGAGAGAGACCAACTCTAAGGACCTGCAGAGGAATTAACTGGGGAATTGTAAAGGTCAGGGTAAAAGAAGAGGTGCCATGGGCTTGGAGATAACCAGAGGAAGGATACTGTGTGACTTTGCAGGAGCATTTCCCTTTGGACCAGCCAATTTCACTGCAATTTCGGTAACTGAGTGCTGTGCAGGGGTGAAAGCAACATTTGATTGAGCATTGCCTGTGCACCCCAACGAGCCCTTTGGCAAATACTTCAAAAGACACCTGGGAAATTCAGGTGTTCCCTCCTCATCCTTGTGCATGACTGTTGCTCAGAAATGCCCTAAGCAGACACAGCGTTCCAGCCCTAGAGTGGATGGATGGAGGGATGGATGGATGGATGGATGGATGGATGGATGGATGGATGGATGGATGGAGGGATGGATGGATGGATGGATGAATGAATGGATGGATGGATGGGTGAATAGGAGACTTTTGTGCCAGTTCTGACTCGTACATCTTGCTGAAATTCCAAGCTGCCTTTTAAGCTGTTCCTTTTCCCACAGATGATTGTCTCTGTGTTTCCACTTGCTGTGACTTCCCTGCCTCACAGTGAAAGAATATTTGAGCAACCCCATCTGTGTCTGAATGGATTGGGGTGATGTCACTCACTCTGTTCAATCTGTTGGTTTGCTGATATCCTCAATGGGAGGAGCCAGCACTGCAAACCACTGCATTTAATCAGTCACATCTTTCATAATGAATGCACACTGAGGTTTGATTTAGAAGGTGATCAAGACATGAATTCACCTGGAAAAGCCAGATGAATTTTCCTGATACCTGGCTAAACCCTCACAAGGGCCTTTTCTTCCCTTTATTGCCAAGAAGGTTGGGCTGGAAGGCCAAGAAGCTTCTGAAGAAATCCTTTCAGTGCACTGAGAAAAACCCATATTTCTTCAATTTAGCCAACTCTTTATGGTGTAACTGTCTTTTTTCTTCATCCCCCAGACACAGCAGCTGGGAAAGGAATGCCTAAATTGCCACTAGACTCTGAAGTTTGTTTTTGTCTGTAGTACAGACGTAGGGAATGCTGCAGGCACCAGTTTCACTCACTTATAAATGATCACTATTGAGAACTACACATTTTTTCTTAATATTTTTTACCTAAATAATGGTCTTGAGGATAGGGACAACAGATAATATTCTGCTCTGTTCCACTAATGGCAGAAATGATGCTCTCTAGACTTACAAGAAATAGGATAACATGAATTTTATAAAACAGCCGGAGTGCATGAAAGAACTGTGAAAATAGGTACATTAGGAGTTGTGAGGTACTCAGGAAAGAAAAGCAGCCATATAAAGCCTTGAAGAAAGAAGGAGGAGGCTAAATTAGAATTGTGCAACCTTTTTTTACTTCAGGAACCCAACTGCGTAACAGTGAGAAAACTGGAGTTACCAGTTTAACTTACTTTTGTTTCAACTGTCCAAAGGAAATTCTTTTGTGCTAATAGATTGTTTTCATTCAGGGTTGCTACAATAATTCACATAAGTTTTAAGTATTAAAAAGGGATGATATAAACAAGATAATCAGAAATTTTAATGGGGTTTAGACACAGGCATGCAAAAACATGAAGGAAAGATGCAAAAGCAGGAAGAAAAGACCCAAGAGTCAGCAATGTGACTGGAGAAATAAAGCAAGTGTATGGAAGTCTGCAGAAAGCATAGAAAAGAAATTTAAAGCATTTGATTTAAGATGAAGAGTGAGTAGCAATAACTTTTTTTAAAAATACTGTCTGTAGTTGATAATTTTCCTAGGGAAATGCTGATTCTCTCAGTGGACTTTCCCATGGAAAGTGGAAAATCCCTGTGGACTTTCTCTTTCAGGATTCCTTCCCACTCTATTTCTGCCCAACAAATTGAATCACTTGGCCTTTAAAACTTGGTTCCATCCAGACTTTGGGGTGAATTTTTATGGATGTAAGAACAGGACTCTCACACACTTCACATCTTTGCAGTGACATTTTTAGACAGACTCCCTCCAGGAGCTTGGCCAGACACTCTTGCAGGGGTAATTAGCTGATAGCCAGGTTGGACAGCTCAGGTGCTCATAAACTCTCTGCTGACACAGTTTTGCCTCTTCAAGTCTGGAGTTAATTGGCCAGACCTTTCCCAGTGTCCTTTGGATCCTCAAGACTCAGACATCCTTGCAGATTCCTTCATTCCTTTGCATGAAAATGACTGCATTGTAAAGATCTATTCTATCCCTCTTTTTTTGGTAGGAAAGATCAGAGGGTGAGAAGTACCAGACTGGATTTAGGCAGTGGTAGTTTGTGCAGTTCTCTATCTCTCAGATTAGGGAGAAATGGACATTTAAGAGAAAAGTTTAGGAATTAGAGATACAGATTTCCCCTTAGTTTCTAAACCAGGAGCTGGCCTCGTGTAGGCTCTTGATTCGTGGGCATTAGTGAAGATGATTTTCACCCATTAATTGAAGGACTCCTGAAGTACCTCGCAGAGTGCTGCTAAGACAATAGAAAAACTTACATTTATTGTTTGCAAATCAATTTGTATTCTCAACTGGCGCTGCAAGAGGAGTAAAAGGACCTTCTGGCACTCTTCCTCCTCACTGACAAGTGCCACTTTGTGATTCTCCACACAAAAACTCTGTTTTAGCAAATTCTCAGTGAGATCTTTTTTTCCACCACGGACTTTTGCAGACCGCTCTTGAGCAGTGTTAGATGAAGATCCTGACTCAAGAAAAAGTCTCTTTGCCAGTCTCTTATGGAAGGAAAGCAGGTTTTGGGGCTTGTGGATTCATACAACATCCTAACTTCCCCTGAAAGCCACATTTGGGAAAGCACCAGCTTGGCTCCCAGCAGCACTGGCAGGGTGCAAGAAGCCTTTTAGACCTCTCCTGACAAGTGGAGGGGAGCAGATTTCTCAGGTCCAAACCCCATTTCTCTGAAATCACTGACATGACAGCTCTGTGATGACTGAAATGGTGGCTAACCCCCATTTTGCCATGAAAATGTCACTCATTACACTCTACCAACTTCAATTTTGTGCTTTGTTCTTAGAGGCAAGATGTGCCAGGGTGCATCTCTGCTGTGAAGAGCAAACAGTGCCATTACCTCCTGGTTGAAAATGAGAAGAAAATGAATAGAGGCTGAAATATGAAGTGCCATTATAGGAAATTGGTTGGTTATCAGACTGTATTTGCTACTGCAGTTCTGTACAAAAAACAAAACCCACAAAGCCCAGAAACAGCTTGTGGCTCAATTTTCAGATGCATGCTGGCAGCCCTTGGTACCCTTGTCACTGTCAGCCAAGTCCCCATGGACCTCCAGCCTTGGCCCTCCTTGGCAATAACTTGGCTGATCCCCAGGCAGTGTGGGTTGACTTTGATTATGTGTGACTCTGGTTCAATTCTTAACTTTGTAAAATAAACTTTTTTTTTTTTTTTCCCCTGCAAAGTTGAAAAGAAGCTCCCTCTTTTGTTCAGAAGTTTTTTGGGACAAAGAGTATTTCTCACTGTGTACTGAGTGCCACAGGCATTGATCTCAGATGGTGACTTGCTTTAATACAGTAATTAATGAAGCAGTAACGATATTTCCTTTGTGCTAAGATCTGTGAGCAGGTTTCCGTGGCAACAGCCCATGCACAAGCTTCTTGCCTGTAGCAAATGTGAAGTTATTTGAATCATTCACATTCTTTTAAAGAAAGAGGGCTACTGTGACTCAAATTAACTCAGATTTACTGCGAGATGAAAGTACACACAGGGGCAGCTACCTCAGGTCAGCTGATGCACAGAAACCTTTTACCCTGCATTAACTCACTCCTGTGTTTGAACCTTCCATGCTGCCATAGCAGCTTTTATCTCAGAAACATAAAATAGTTTTGTTGGAAGAAACTTTCAAGGTCATCTAGTCCAGCACCCAAGTATAGGAAATATATGTATTTTCCCTAACTTTGTTTTTGTCTCTCCAGCCATTTTCTGCCAACAGAATCCATAATCCATACCCATTTTATGCTAGGTTAGCATCAGATCTTCATCTTTCTGGTCCTGAGAGGGAAGGAGAACATATTCTGTCTTGAATTCTTCCACAGCCTTTATTTCCCATAACCACACACAAGTGATGACCACCAGTGATGGAGGTTAGGGATGTGTCTGGTCGTGATGGATCCAGCTCAGGGTGGCTTTGAGGGAGGCAGATGACAACACAGTAGCCAAGGACTGGCAATGCACCCTCACCTCATTGTGCTGGTCAAGGTCTGACTCAAGCCAAGTGTGGGAGAAACTAAATTCTGTAGGCAGTGTGCAAATATCACAGTAAATCAGTTATTTTCCTCCATAAATAGGGGACAGCCCAGAGCTTTTTGGGCTCTGCTGCACATCAGCAGGGTGCATGTCTTGACTTTCTCTTGAGTAGGGACTCTTCTCAAGGTGACTCCTCCAGACTGGAGAATGTTTATTTTGTGGGATACTCAGTGAGTTCGAAATAAAAGCGCTGAAAGTTTGAAATCTTAGCTAAGTGATGTGGAGGACTGATCATGCACAAGCAATGCTTCAGACAGAAACAACTGACCTTGTCCAGAACATCAGGGAGTCCTCATGCCCCTCGAGGAGGGTGTCCCTCACAGCTTTGTCTGACCTTCTCCTCTGTGCAGTAAAAAAATCAAGCACACCTTGTCACCCACTCTTGTTAAACCACTGTCCCATTTACCATCAAACTCTGTTAAATCTCTAGTTTATAAAGAGAAATATATTGCTGCTCCTCTGTTACAAGTGAAGTGTGTCACAACATCCATGACAAGGACACAAGACCCCAAGCAGCACGATCCTTTTTGGTTGCTGATCCCCATATTTCTCTTCTGCCAAAAGCAGATGGTGAGGCAGCTCCAAAAGAGAAAGTTTGGAATGGAGAGAAGTATTCTAGACTAAAGCTTTTTATTATTTATTCGCTGTATCGGTGAGTATTTGAATAGTCAAAGAAAGTCAAAGAAGAAAAAGCCTTCTGGAGCAAAGGAAAAGTATTAATTATCTTGCAGATCTTTTAGGTTTGTTCTTTCTAATGCAGGAGGAAGTGCCTCAGCAGATCAAGAGACAAACAATATCAATAATCACTTGCCTTCCTTTCCAGTGAGAAGTTGTGCTGAATTAATCTTTAAAAAGCTTTGCCACCAATTTTTAAAGAAAAGGACCAGAGCAAATATTTTATTTATTGTAATCATCTGGCATCACAGCCTAGAACTGTTGCTTGGCTTTATTTTTAAGGCTCGTGTGGGCCTAATTCTTTGTGCAAATCCATACTGCAAGGATGTGAAACATATTGAAGTGTAATATCAAAAAAATTCATAACTGGGACCTGGTCTGAGATAGAATATTAGCCTTGGATAATCCAATATTATCTGTTGGTATCTAAAACAATAATGTTGGTTTAACACCTTGGCAACTTGGTGGAAGAAGGATGTTAGGTCTTCAGCTAAGAATTGAATTTAAAGACAGATTTAGAAGAGATCAGAGTGGGACTTTTGAGAGTGTCAGTTGATTTCTCCTCTGTGAACTGTGAATGTCTTTTTTACACCACTGTTGTTGCAATGTTTGAGTTCAGATCACTCCCAGGGACAAGGCACTGGGATAGAAGGACAGTGAAGCCAAAGTGTTGGACTCTTTCTTCACCTATGCAGTGTGGAAATGTGACCTACTAAATCTAGGCCTGGAGAAGATCCACAAGGCAGAACCCCTAAAAATCCCCAGAAAGGTGAGTTACTAAAAAGCTCCATCATTCTTTGTTTTCCCAGTCTAAAAATACTTTTATATAAAAGACTTCAAACTAGCTTTTGTGCTAAACACACAAATGGAAATCTCACTGCACTGCACACATTATATCACTAAAATAAATATTGTTGTGTTTAAATATTAAAGAGATTTTTGAAACAGCCACAGAGGATGAAAAAATACAAGCCAGCAAAAGCGTTCCCTGTCTCGGCGCCCTACAGAGGCGTATTTCAATTCTCCTGCTTTAATTTCTTCAGCTCTCAAGGAATTCCAAGGTCTCTGAAATGGCATGCTGGGCAGGGAAACAGAACTGTTGTCCCCAGGGTTCCCCTGGCTCTTTATTATTCACCACCACAGGAATTTTCCTCCAGCATGGGCTGAGGAGCTGCATCATGTACACCTCAGAGCTGCTGGAGTAGCCAACACACAGTGCCCAGTGCATCCCAAACACCATCAGGCACTGACACTTAAGGGAGGACATGGGATTTCCTTAATTCTGTCTGGGCTACCACAGCGGGGTTCAGCCTCTTTGGAAGTTAGTAGGAGCTTTGCTGTTGGCTTTTTTGGGATGAGGAGAATTTGGATGAGCAGAAACTCTTCCCTCATCACTGGTTCCAGACAAGGTTCCTTGTCTTATCCCTGTCCCAGAGCTCTGTCTGACCCTGCCAGATCTGTTCCTCCATTACAGGACATAGTCAAGGTGCCATAAACAGCAAACCTGTGTTCCAAACATCCATCCCTCCCTCCCTCCAGGTGGATTCCCTGGCACATTCAGATTTTCTGAGTGTTGAATTTTACAGGTACATGATGAGTTTAGAAAGTTGTGAAGGATGAACACTAATTCTAAGGCTGTAGATGTCAGGCCAAATCCAGAATGATATTAAGTGCCTTTGGTCACAGGTACTGGGACCAGAAGTGTGAGCAAAAAAGCAGTCACTTGTTCTCTGTTGGATGCCTTTAATTCATTTAACCACTGTAATTCCTTTGCCTGCAGTAAAGGGAGGGAGAAATGACCTAATGTTGATTCTGGAGAGGGACTGATTGCAAGGACATGTAGTAATAGGACAAGGGCGAATGGCTTTAAGCTGGAAGAGGATAGATTTAGATTGGATGTTAGGAAGAAATTCTTGCCTGTGAGGCCCTGGCACAGGTTGCCCAGAGAAGCTGTGGCTGCTCCATCCCTGGAAGTGTCCAAGGCCAGGCTGGATAGGTCCTGGAGCAACCTGGACCAAGTGGAAGGTGTCCCTGCCCATGGCAAGGGCTTGGAACAACATGATCTTGCCAACCCCTTCCAGCCCAAACCGTTCTATGATTCTGAACAGGTGAACTGTAGCAGCTTCTAGCATCAGAAAAAATCTGTTATATTGGAGACTCATAAAGTTAGGAATACTCACATGGCTCAGGTTCATGGATACATCCACATCTCTGCCTGTGCCTGGCCTTTTTTGGATTCTGCATTTCTGGATTAATATTTTGAGATCTGACTTTTCTCCTGCAGCTATCCCAATGTAACATTGGAGTCATACTGTGATCAGTCAGATCCTTTCTGTGCACAACACGAATAATCAAACATAACTCAGGTGTCATATCCAGTGGATTTGGGGCTGCACTTCAATGTCCATTTAAAGCAGAATCCAGATGTCTTTCCTTCATCAGTTTATTCCCCAATTTTTGCATTTAATTGTAGCAAAGATTGTGTATATTCCCTACATCTGGCATCATAGTCCTTCCTAAGGGTAATTTTGTATTTTCCTCTCCTAATCAACTGGAAAAATTCCACTCTGTAGACCAGAGGAAGAATTGTCAGCAAAGGCTTATTTGGGGACTGCTCTCCTTTATTTTCAATGGACTTACACTTTCACAAAATCATATCTTACAGCCAGAGAAAGGAGGGTTGAAAGAATCATGGCATGATTATTTACTCCATCACCTTGCCCTACAGCAGGGTAGACTCTTTATGGACTGGTTAACCACCCTGTTGTGTAAATTTTTCATAGAGTTTCATCACATGGAGCTGATTCTACAGAGACTTTCACCCTTCTCAACCCTTTCTAGGTGCTCCAGGCTACAGGAGCACTCAGAAACCACACCTACCTAGAACCTTTCTCAGAGCACAGCTGGGCAATGGCTGATACCCTCACCACTGACCTGTCTTGCTGCCCAAAACAGGATTGGTGCAGCCAAGCTGCATGTGGGGAACAGCCCGTCTCGTGCCAGTGCTTCGGAGTTGTGTGGGAATTGTGCAGGATAATGAGCTACTCCAGGCTGCAGCAGCACCAGGGACTGGTTTAGCAGAATAGGTAATTAACTTTGAGTGTTTAACAGTGCCTCTGCCACTGTCTATTGCCAGTATAGGTCCAGCTTTGGAATTTTCCTTCATTACAAGCTGAGCAGCCTCATCTTGGTCCTCACACCATCATGCTTGGAGCAGTGCTGAGCTCACCTATGTTAAGTCAGTGTGTGGCTTGGAAATACTCAGATTTGGTGGCTTCTCAGCTAATTTATGTTGAGAAATGATAGTTTTCTTTATAGTTCTGGCCACATTCAGCTGATCTGATTTTTGTTTTGGTAAAAAAGGAGATGTGTTCACTGTAAAGCACTGCTTGAAAGGAAATTCTGTGTTTAAAAAAGCTGCTGTTTATTGAGATAATTGTGGCTGCCCTGTGCAATGTTACAACACAAAATCTGACCTGATTGCCCTGCAAAGGAGTATTTTCTACTGATGATGTGACAAGAGACCTGGGCTTTTTTAGGGTTGGGGCTGTCCAGACTCTATCCCTTGTGCTGCAGCAGCAGCAGCAGCAGCAGCACTCTGGCATGCAGGGTGCTCACTGAAGCCTTTCTCAGTGCTTGCTGCATTGCTATTTATGCTTTACTATTTATACAGCAGGCATGGTCCTGTCCCCTTGCCATTCTTCAATCCTGCTGCCACAAAATAATACCAGAGAGGGGCTCAACTGGTTATTAAAAATCTACTTCCCAGTTTTTCTTTCCCAGCCTTCACCTTTCGTGTTAAAGGGGCCTCTCTGCTCTTGGTGAAATGCAATTAAATTTCCTCAGCCATCTCCTCACTGGCCTCTTGGTGGTACTCTTAACTCAGCATATTCACCAGCTGCTCTGGCTGCCTTTAAAGGCATCAATCTCCACCCTGCTCTAGGAGAATGAACGTTTCTAAGTAGATACTAAATATATACAAACTTTATGGACACAAAGCAAGATTTTTTAAAGGATTTGCCAGAGATACTCACTGATCCATGCTGACCTACTTCAGGGCTTCACCTGTTATACAAATCTCAGTGCTGAGATCTGTCAGATACCCCTGGAGCACAGATGTTTGGATCCAGTGCTTGCACTGGGGAATGAAGGTAAAATGAAACCGGAGGTTGTCATTTGCATTCCCAGCAGTTTGTTTAGTGCCAGGCAAAAGAAAAGGGTCCCACTGCTGTCAGGAATGTGCTACAGTGAATACCGAGGCAGGTTTAATTGTGTCTGTGTTCCAGGGGAGACCCAAATGGCCAAGGAACAGCCCCAGAGAGGGAAACACTGAGTGGAGTCTGAGAAATTCAAGCTGCAAAGAGTGTCAAAACAGGGTTAAAACCAATCATATCTAAAAAATCCCCAAGAAGCATATAGATCAGGGTGAAACTAAGGCTACTTTCAACTAGAGTGGTTAGAATCTAAATCTAAGCCTGGGATCTGAAGTTAAAATCCCAGAATCATTAAGGGTGGAAAAGACCTGTGAGATGATCGAGTCCAACCATTAACCCAGCACTGCCAAGCCACCACAGAACTCTGCCCCTAAGTGCCACATGTACACACCTTTTAAACACCTCCAGGGCTGGTGACTCCTCCCCTCCTCTGTGCAGCCTGTTCCAACACTTGACAACAATTTAGATGCAGAATTTTTTCCCTATATCCAACCTGATCCTTCCTTGGCTTTATACATCTGACGCAAGATTGGCTCTCGATCACCGAGCAATTATTGGAAGATAAACTGACCTCAAAGGTTAGTTCATTTGATCAGAATAAGTAGAATTATGCATTGCAAGTTACTCAGAACGAATTAATTTTCCCACTGTAGACCAGCCACATCCTGCAAATAATTTATTTTGGTTTTTTTTTTTTGATAAACATTTGTCAATGGCTTTAGAGCCAATTCGTTCCATGGATCTGCTGACAGTTCTCTTTGCTGACTGCCTTGGGTGCTCAGTTATACACAGATTCTGCTCTGCTGTGAGTTGAATGAAGGCTTTTGGAAACAGAAAATAGTTACTAAGGAGATAACACATCAACAACATATACAGATATATTTGCTAAATACGTATCATATACTGAAGATATTTATTGCAGCTGCATTTAGGCAAAGGGAAGAAGAATGAAAAGAAAGACAAGGTGGAGACAACAGAGAAAGGAATAAAGTCAAACATGACTACAATGAGATAAAGTCTTCACAATTACACAATTAGAAGCAAAGAACACTACAAATATGCTGCAGTTATGTCCAACCCCTTCTCTATTCCCACTCTCCCCATCAGGCAGAGGTTTAAATGAAGATAAGTGGTTCTTAGATCCTTTGCTGTTCTCTGAGACCACTAAAATAGAAAATGTCCAACACCTGCTGCAAGCATATTAATAATCAGATGAAAAATTAATGCCTACAAATCCTCAGAGTTAACTCTTCCCTTCAGCCATCAGCAATTAATAAGAAAAAATAATGCTACAGGAAGGAAACAGACACAGAATACCTGCCCTAGGAGGTCCCCTTAGGGATCAAAGTTGCTGGCAGGGTAATGATTAGGACAGGAGGGGCAGTGATTAGCACACAGGGATTTTTGCTGGCTCCTCAGTGGAGCTTGGAGTGCTGTGTGTGAAAACACTGCCCCTGTCACTGGCAGAGGGACCAGGTGTGCCAAGGGGCTGCAGAGGGGCTGCAAAGACCCCTTCTTCTTTGTGCATGGGAGGACAGGCCACCTTAGTGGCCCAAACATCACAAAGGGGAGCCAGGAGACCTGGTTCTTCTCCTCATTTAGTCACTGGCTGGGCCAGGTTGATCAGTTGTCACATCCCATTGTCTGTGCCTCAATTTCTTTTGCTGTAAATGCCTTGACTGGGACATAATTTTCTGTAAATGCCTTGAGTAAGAGAGATTAAATCTGCTCTCTCTGAGGCTTTGCCTCTATTATTTATCATAATCTAAAAAAAGAAAATCAATATTTTTGCTGGTCTTCTGTTGATTCTTCATTCTTCAACCCATCTGAGCTCACTCTTCAAGTCTGCAATGTTTCAGTTTGAGGCCAGCTCAGAGAGTGGCTGTGCTGATTCCAGGGAACATCAGGCACTGTCCCCCAGGTCTGTGGTGCTGTGGCCTCCTGGGACACAGCAAAATCCCCAACACCACCTCCTCTCTCAGGATCCTCTTTCCTTTCCCCCACATGATTGCTGGCTGCACACATTTCCCCTCGGAGAGAGAAGGAGCCAGGGTGAAGGCAGGAACAAAGCCACGAGGATTGGTTTAGTGCTCCCCAAGGACCTTTCCTTGTCTGCTGCTCACAGCCTGCCTCTGCTGCCTTGGCACACCTTGGGCTGTCCAGATATGAGCAATGGCAGCAAGAGAAGGTGCCAGGGAGGCCTCAGAGCCCTTCCCCGTTCCTGAGGAGATTCCAAGAGAGCTGGAGAGGGACTTTAGACAAGGGCATGGAGCGACAGGACAAGGGGGAATGGCTTCAAACTGGCAGTGGGCAGTTTTAGGTTGGATATTAGGAAGAAATTCTTCCCTGTCAGGGTGATGAGGAACAGGCACAGGTTGCCCAGAGAATTTGTGGATGCCCCATTCTTGAAAATGTTCAAGGACAGGTTGGAAAGGGGCTTGGAGCAGATTGGGATAGTGGAAGGTGTCCCTGCCCATGGCAAGGGGGTGGATTAGATGGCCTTCAAGTTTCCTTCCAACCCAAATAATTCTAGGATTCTGTGAT